>CAUYLG010066522.1:0-172823 GCA_963573385.1 Cacajao melanocephalus
ATAATATTATATATAATATATATAATATATATATAATATATATAAATTATATATATAATATTATATATAATATATATTATATTATATATAATATATATAAATTATATATATATAATATATATAATTTATATATATTATATATATAATATATATTATATATAATATTATATATATAATTTATATATATTATATATATATTATATATATTATATATAATATTATATATATAATTTATATATATTATATATATAATATATATTATATATATTATATATAATATATATATTGTGTATATACATATTATATGTATAGTATATATATATATATAATCACTTTATATAGATATAAATATAAATAAATATATATATATGTGTGTGTGTGTATGTATATATTACAGCCAAATTCTTTGCTAAGGTATAACAGGGTGACATTTACTCTTTTTCCAAATAACTTCCTTATTTCTGTCTGAGACTTCATCATCCTGGACTTCATTATCAATATTTCTATCAGCATTTTCGTCACAATTATTTGACTAGTCTCTAAGAAGTTACAATTTTCTTTATCTTTCTGCTTTCTTATGAGGCTTCCAAACTTCTCCAACCTCTGTCCATTACCTAGGTCCAAACCTGCTCCCACAATATTAGGCACCCCACTCGTGATACCAACTGCTTATATTTGTATTAGTCTGTTTTGCATTGCTATAAAGAAACAGCTGAGGCTGGGTAATTTATAAAGAAAATAAGTGTGTTTTGCTCATGATTCTGACAATTATACAAGAAGCATGGTGCCCACATCTGTTTCTGATGAGGCCTCAGGGAGCTTACAATCATGGAAGAAGGCAAAGAGGGAGCAGATGTGTCACATGGCAAGAGAGGGATTAAGAGAGGAGGAGAAAGTGCCAAGCTCTTTTTAGCAATCAGAGCTTATGTAAACAAATAGAGGGAGTACTCACTCATTACCAAGGGGAGAGCAACAACCAGTAATAAGAAATCTGTTTCTGTAATCCAAATACTTCCCACTATGCCCCTCCTCTCAAATTCCAACATGAGACTAAGAAGGACAAATACCTAAACTAGATTGGGGATGTGTGTGTGTGTGTGTGTGTGTGTGTGCATGTGACAGAGACAGAGAGAGAGAGAGAGAGAGAGAGAGCATAGGTCATGCAAGTTATTTTCCTTCTTTTCTTATTCCATTTTAGGCCCTTATTCCATTATGAGGGATCAAGTTTAATGACTTAATTAATTACCTCTCAAAGATCCCACTTCCACCTTCAAGTTCCATCACATTGGAGAGTAGGCTTTAATGTATAATTTGTGAGTGGATATAAGCATTCCATCTATAGCAGTTTATATAGAAAAAAAAATGGCTAATTATTGGTTTCCCCCAGTGAACTATTGCAATTTCTTTACATTCTTCTGTAAAACCTCAAAGTTCTATTTTATTCAGTATTTTCTGATATAAATGAATAATTATATGAGCCTATCATGTGTTTGGCATCACATCAAGTAATAGGTATACAAAATGAATGAAAAAGACAAGATACCTTTGACTACAGAGAGCAACCATTATGTAATTTCTACATAGAAAATCAAGTGCTATGATTGGAGGACATAGTTTTAAACTACATTTAACAGAAGAATTCCACATGCTCTTTATTATAGACTCTGCAAATTTAATCATTAGGTAAACTAAATACTTCTGCAAAGCACCAACAAGGCAAGGATATCAGCTAAACAAGTAAATCTATTAAATTCTTAGATTCCTAAAAAGGCCTCCAGGAAGTTTTAAAACTGCCTTGTTTTCTTGCTTCTTCAAGTGGTACAAAGCAGAAAAGTCTTTAACCACATTTTTCTGAAAATAATTCTACCTCCTTAATTGTATTAGCATATATGCAGTACTAGAGCCTTTGGTTTAATGCTTATGACTACATCTACCTAAAAACAGAAAAGAGCATTATTGAATGCTGATGGGTAGAGCCATATGCCATTGCAAACCTAAAATTCTGCTGTACCAACTAATTAAATTTATATGTGGTAGACCGTAAAAAGTTAGAGGCAAATGTGTTCTTATTTCAGTTTCTACTTACCCCTACTCTAATGGCTTATCTGACCCTGCCAAGGACTATAATTGGGACTTTAGAATGAGATAACTAGGAGCTTCATAGGCAGGGGAGTAACTTTTTTTCCTGGGGTTGTGATTATCTTTTTTGTATTTTGTCAAAGAGCATTTTTCAAATTCAAATATAGAATCCTGGAACAAATATATGATGTTCCTACTGTGCAAAAAGGGGTAAAATAATGATGACCCCAAAGTAAAGTTATAAAGAGATCATACTACACAATGGAGGGTGTATTTTGCATTGATGTTAGTAATACAAGAAGTGAGGTGGAAGTAGAAGAAAAGAGAGACATAAATGACAGAAATAGAATCTTCAAAGAGGAAAATAAAAAAGTGGGGGAAAAGAGAGCAAAGGATATAGAGAACTTATATAAATTTTCTCAGTGAGTACAACAAAGTTTTAATAGAATTAATCATTTTTACACATTGGATCATTTCAGAGGTAGGCATTACAGAGAGCCCTTTCAAAGCACACAGTAAGTGGCTGAAGTCAATAAAGAAACAGAAGAACAATTTGAATGAAGATGGATCAAAAAGAAGACAGACATTTCTAAAAAGCCTTCTTTAAATATACCATTTTACAAGCTCCCTAGTAAATATCTTGAGACAAAATTGGATGACTACACATTTAGCAGGTTATCGTGATGCTTTCAAAATATGTATGTGTGCATTTATGTGTAATATAGATACACAGAATGTCTAACATAATATTTAATATGACAAAAATAGAAATGTAAATATAAATTTGACTTAAGATGGGGATATATGTTGATAGAATTGAAGTAAGCTTAGGTTTTCACTTTAAATGCTGTTACTGTCTTTGTTGCCATAGATTAAACACTTTAATATAAACAACTTAGTTTTGAGTTTGGAGCATTTGTTTTGGCCCTGAAATTATTGATTAGAGAGATTATTATGTATTTACCTTATTTCTTCTATAAAAGTTCAGTCATATTTAAACAGTTATTTTATTTACACATATTGTCAGGCTGGCACCTGGGACAATAAATGTGGGGTTTTACAGTGTTAATTGATGTATTGTGTAGTTATAAGAATTTAGAAGAAGAAAACAATAATTCAAGATGATATAAAAATAAATATTACAAATTCCCACTATTCTCTTTTTGGGGTAATTGAACAGTTGTTGGGTTTATACAAAAGTTGAAATTAGATAAGATTGGAAATGATGCTATTTACTAACCTTATGTAGAACTGATACACACTTTGGGGGGAAATTTTCTTTCAGCTGGACTTGAAAAATTCCTTTATCTCTTAAATGATACATTTGGAACATTTACTTAAATAGTCATAAAATTCTGTGAACCTTAAAAGCTCCTACCTTTGGTCCCCATTATTTTCCACTCTGAACTGTAATGCGTAATCATTTCACCATGAGCCTCTGATAAATTCACCACATGGGGAAAGAGCAAATTTTTTCCAATCATATCTACAATAAATATGAGTATGGCTTTTGGTAGTCAGAAGTAAGCATACATCTTTTAGATGTTGGAAAATAAGCTTGTCCTTGCCATAACCCTAGATATTTATTTTTTCCAGCTAACATTGTTTCACAGCAGAACTGAAAGTGAGTCAGTTCACAATCATACACATAGCATTCAGCTTGATACTTTTAAGATTTGAGATAATTGTGTTTGATGGTTTTATGTCTAGAGAGAGAATAAACTGAATGGGCATAATCAATCTTTCTATTTTGAGAATGTGATAACAATTGCTAACACTTGAGAAATATATAACAAAGCCTATGCTCTCTTATGTGGGTTATGTGAAACGCTAAATTCAATGGCATTTAAATTTGGCCAAACAAAGTTATAGCTTTAAATGTTTTAGATGAATCACTGGGTTAAACAATTGGTTATGTGTCAGCTCACAGCATCAAAATCAGACACTATAAGATGCTCGTCTGATGATCTTTATTGAATATGCAGGTACTGCTTTCTAAATTTAACCACAGAATCTTTTATTCATCTATCTTGCAAGATGGATATTGCTTGAAATATAATTTGAGAAATTCTAGTCAGCTGTTTCAAATTTAACCATTTTCTCCAAAGTTTCCATTTCTACCACTCCTCAGTTAACAGTATACAACACAAGTCATTAAATAGAAACTCAATAAAAATTTTATCAGAATTTCAGGGAAATTACTTTTACTTGCATCAATGTGTTTCATTCATCTCCTACTTGAAAAAATACCTCCAACTACGCAGTGAGTTCCATTGACTTGTCTTCTGAGAATTCTCTTCTAATCTCTGTTCTTTCCTATGCCTTCAGTTTCTCCAATCTTACTCATTGTCCCATTATCACTTCAACATAATCTTCTCCTTTGAAGTTCTACAGAAAGGCACTCTGATATGACTCATGCTGAATCTCAAACTGCAGGGTCATCCCCACAGACAAACTGTCAGAATTGTTGCCCTAGAAACTCTAATGTGACTCTAGAATCTCTCAGTCAGAGATCTCTGACTAAAACTAAAATATTTACATTTCAAAAGTGACTTAATAGCATGGGTTTTCTTTGCAGGAATACTTGGAGTTCTCTATTTTGAAATCATCAGACATTTTTCTTACAAAAGAAAGAAATGGAAAATGCTACCTGGAGAGAGAGAGACTGAAGTCACTGAAGTTTGGGAGACACAGTTGTCTGGGTTTGTCAGAGAATAGTTATTATTCTGGCTACTAATTCACAAAATTCATTTATTTTTCTTCCTTGAACTATATCTAGATTATAGTTTCCAACTTCCTTTACATGTGGTTATGTGTTTACATTTTGGCCACTTCAATGTGGAAGGGAATTAGGTATAACACTTCCAACCTATCCAAGAAAGCCCCATATTAAACTCTATTTTGCTCTCTCTCCCTCTCACTCTTTAATTATCTCTCTATCTTGTTCTCTCCTTATCTCTATTTCAATCTCCATCTCTATCATCTGTCTCTCTTTTGCCTCCAAGCCAAATGCAAAGGATACTGTAATTACAAGATTGAAAGGATCAGCTGAGTACTTCAGCTGCTGTGTGGAAAATCATTTTCAGTAAAAATACACAGAATTGTTAAATGAGCACAAAATAAAACTCGACCTTGAGTTACATCACTGAGATTGGCAGGTTGTCCCTTATTTATTAATAAAGAATAACTTTTGCTTATGATATCTGGATGGCATATGAGTTATAGTGATAAGATTCTTTGAAAGTGCTGTGATGCAGGAAGAAGCTGCTACATTGGGGAAATAAATTCTTCCCCAAAAGTTTCAAGATAACGTGTGTGTTTGTTTACATGTACAAGATTCAGACTACACAGAGGAAAGAGCTGAGTTGTTTTACGGCACTGCATTTCAGGTGCCAACTTTCTTATCTCGTCTTTCTTTCTTAATTTTTGTGATCCAAACCTGGGAAGGTCAAGAATATTAGCTACCAGGTGAGGAAAATAATGATCAAAAGATTTGATGGACTAAACCCTATAGGAAATTATTAATCCACAGGAGACTCTGGCTGCAGTAGCTGGGGGTATTAGACCATAAAACAAGTTCTGAGTTTTGATGTGTGTACCCTCTATTGTTTCTGCTCTTACTATGTTCTTGGCCTCAAAATTTAAGAGCAAAGTCAGGTCATTATCAACAGTGCTTACTCTTCAGATCCTTGAGTCTCTTTTTATGTAACACTGAAAATTTACATAAATAGTACACATAATACTAATGATTAAAAATACCCCCTCCGTTTTTAATGCACAACTGAGACCTGACTGCAGGAAGCAATAATTAAACTCTGCCCTTTTTCTACCTTGTCCCATTTGCTAAATGATCTGAATCTGCATCAAAATCAGAATTGAATGAATATCATATTATTGTCACAGATGCAACACATATTACAAGAGATAAAAGAGTTCTATGAAGAATTCAATAGAGAAACTGGTCCATATTCTGATATTTTAATAAATAAATAGGATGGGAGAGAGCAGATTGAGTAGGAGGGTAGATGTCTTGGCTAGATTTCCATATAGAATTTGCTAAGTATAAGGCATTTCACTTAATGGCATGAGGATCCTAAGGACTAAATTTGGTAGCTGTGCCCAAATCTAAAAATTAATTCTATTCTATATTTGGAGGATGGCTAATGGATAAGCTAGATTCAGTATTTTTCTTTGAATGCAGTATTCTGAGTATTTGGAGCATTGCTAATGGATAAGCTAGATTCCATTTTTTTTCTTCCAAAACGGTATCTTTCATACTGTTAGCTGTATATTTTTCTAATGGGAAGGCTTGATATGAATTATTTAATAACAGTTTGGGGAAGGTATATGATAAAGCTAGTCTGTAACAGAAAGGTCCAAAAATAACTAAGTTACTTAAAAATGATATAAATTTTTGTAATTCTAGGACTTTGGGAGGCTGAGGAGGATGGATCACGAAGTCAGGAGTTCCAGACGAGCCTGGCCCACAGGGTGAAACCCCATCTCTACTAAAAATACAAAAATCAGCCAGTCACGGTGGTGCATGCCTGTAACCAAAGCTATTTGGGAGGCTGAGGCAGGAGAATCACTTGAACCTGGGAGGCGAAGGTTGCAATGAGCTGAGATTACACCACTGAACTCCAGCCTAAGCAATAGAGTGAGACCCCAAATGAGTAAAAATAAAAATAAATAAATAAAATAAAAATTATATAAATTTCTTTTTCCTTTATTTATTAACTCAATATCCATCTCAGTTTTTTCCAAAATCTGACAGTTGAAAGCTCCATTCTGTATGGTTTTCAGCTTCACAATTCTCATTGATATTTGAGGCCTGTTTATTTTCCCATTATAAACTGATATATTTAACTTCCTCAGGTACTATTTTCATCTTTAGACTCCATCATTTAATCAATCCTTAAGCAAGTTACATTTTGGGATTGAATAAAATCTGCAGGAAACTAGACTAATCTTCTGATAAAATATTCCTGAATTATAATATAGTGATTATATCGGCAGAACTTGTAGGCAGATTGTCTAGGGAAAATAACCAGCTTTGTTATTTATTAACTGTGAGAACTTAAGCAAGTTATTTAATCTCCCTGTGACTGTTTTCTCATCTCAAAAAATCTCTCTAATAATAACACCAACCTCATTAGTAGATTAAATCAATTAATATATTTAAGGAACATAGAATAGTTGCAAAGCCGTAGCAAATGCTCAGTAAGTAGTATTGAATACTATCCACTATAATAATAAGTACCTGCAGGGAAGGTAAAGAATGAGATAGACAGTTATTCTCTTTCTACTTCTTTTTTATTGCTTTATTTGCAATGCCAAAGTGCCTGGCATATATTAGACACTGAAATAGTTGTTGAGTTAATCAATTTGAAGTATTTCAAAATACTCTTTCATTATGTAACTATTCTTTAATACAAAGAATCCAGCACTCAAAGTTCATTTAATGTACCTGATATAGCTGAACATTTGTGAACTAAAATATCCGTATTGTGATGAAGTTTTCTGAATTTTAATCCTTGTCCTGCCACTCCCTAAGTTTTATTTAACCTCTCTGAGCCTTATTTATCTGATCAATAACGTAGGATTAATAAAAGTACATCCCTCAAATATATGATCAAGTAAGATTATATACCTAAAGTGCTTAGCATTATGCTTGGGAAAATAATAAATGCATTATAGGTGATTCCATTAGTGTATTATTGTTATATACTACTTAAATACTCATTAAAAGTATATGGGTACTCTATGCTGTAATTACATTAACATTCACCAGGACTACTTTATTCCCTTGTTGTTTTGTCTTTCATTAACTTTTAAAGTGCTTGTTTCCTCAGTAGATATGTTTCATACCATTTTATATTCCATCTGCTCTCACTGGTATATGACTGCAATGAATGCCAACTGGTGATTCATTCTAGTGATTTAGAGAAACTGTGTTCTTTAGATATAAAATCAAGTAAACCACTTTCTCCATGATCAATTGCTCTTGTCTTTTTTCCTAAAAAGAGATATTATTTAACAGGACTGCCATTCAGGAACCTCTCAGAGACATGATATTCTCCAAATATCTTCTTTATTTAAATGAATTATTTTTGCCATTGTGTCCCAGAATGGCAATCCTTCTCTCAGGCATTGGTTCACTGATGCTGCAACCACAATTGCTAAGAGAGGACTTCACAGATTTTTTTCCATTTATTGCCCTTTTGTTAATTCTCTCACCGATAAAGACAAGCAGGTGATCTTTGACTTTATCATTACTATTATTATTCATTATTCTTTGTAGTGAAGACAATTCCTTTGGAAAGATTGCTATATCTAATTTAATTTTCTCTCTTCAGCATCACCTGGAACACCCTCTAACTTTCATGAGGCAAGATATTTCTGATATCCTCCACTCTGTTAAAACAAGGGTTAATCACCCCAAATATCTATTATTCAGATAACATAAATATATAATATATATACACATAAACTGAGATATATATGTAAAACAAATATATGTTATCACTTTACATATATATATCTCAGTTTATGTATGTGAATATATATACACACAAATATATATGATATTTATATCATATATATATGATATGTGTATATGATTCTGGATTATAGGCAAGTGCTATGACTTAAAGATATGTGAATAACTAGGATTCAATTTCTATTCTCCTGGATCTAACACACTAGTGAGAGAGAAGAAGTTACGCAGCTGCTGCTTTAATGCAAATGTTAGAGAGATCTAATGTATTAAATTTTGAAAAATGAAGGGAAATTTATACATCTTAGGATGTTAATTGAGCTGCCTTTTGAAATGCTTAAATTTTCTTACATTATTGTTAGTCACTATATTTTAAAAGATAATCTATTACCAAAAAGTAAGAATCCTATATTATAGACATATAGGCTTTTTCTTTCTTAAATTTTCTACAGAAAGAGTGCCAAGAGGAGTAAAGTACAAAAGTTAACTAAATCATTAAAAAATCACATTTCATGAGAATTTATTAACTCTTAAATTTTAGGAAGCCAATAATCTTTACATTTTTGTATGTTTATTTATAGTGAAAAGTTATTGCCATCTGTACTAAGATCTAATACTTCCAATATGCCCCTTTTCATCTTACGTACAGTACTTTTTGAACTACTGGATAATTGCATAATTATACAAGTTTGACCTACAAAATGTTTAATAATGATAGATGTCTGTACACACAGACAAATTGTTTTTCTACATATGTTTGATTAATCAGAATGGTGTTACTGGAGCCATTTCTGGTTCTACATACATTTGTGATTCTACGTATGTTTTATCAATCATATGTTTGTGATTCCACATAGGTTTGATTAATCAGAATGGTGTTAATAGAGAAGTTTGTGATTCTGTCCCAGACATTGAGAATTGAAAATAAATTAAATTTCTAAATTTCTTGTGAAAATTGAAATCATATGGATTTATACAAATTGAGTATTTTGGTACTTTTATCCCACAAAAATAATTTGAAGTTATTTTCACTTTAGGTTATCCTTTGATTTATAACTTAGATGACAACTTTATTTAAAACCTTTAGATCAAATCACAATCCATTAATATCATATCAAGGTTATTTTATTGTCTACCTTGCATTACAAGAATGTTTTCCATAATTGGGCACTTTGGCAAAAGATGACACAAAAATTTTCAGCTTGTTCAGAAGCCACTTAGGAGACAGAACTCACATATTTAGGTCAATTGAATGATAAACTGGCTGAACCTCATTAGGCACGCATTAAACAAGTTTTAGTACAAAGCACTATGTTAAAGTTTGCTTCTGGGTTTTAGGGAGGAACTGTTACAGAATATCCAGGGCACAAAAAGCATGGGGGTCTCTTCCTCTCTGAATAAGCATGTGCCCATGGGGTGCTGCTGCCTGAGTTTGTTCAGTGATTGTGGAGAATAATAGGGAAGTAGTGCACATACCTCTCTTGAGTTCTTTCTGGCCATTGAATATAAGCCCAGAACTTCTTAGTGCTATATGTTTTATGTCGGTCAGGCTTATTTCAACAGCCATGATTCTACACAATCCTTTGAACAGAATGCAAAGAATCAATCAAATCATGCATTCTGGAGCCACAGTGTTTTTTTGGTAACTTCTCTGTTTTCTTGGTTTTAGCTTTGAGGGCAAATAAGTCTCCGTGCTTCTGTTTTCTTAACTGTTGAAGAGAGATAAAAATGACAACAACCTCAAAGTGTTTTCAAACAAATAAATGTATATATAAACAAAAATGTCCAACACAATGCCCAGTACCTAAGATCACACAGTAAATATTTTTATTATATGTATAGAGTGTGATGAAGTTGGATAGGACTTTCACCATGGCCTCCTAAGAGACAGCCCTACTAACTCTTTTATTTTGTCCTTTCTAGAAGAGTTTTTCATGTTTCTATGATCTATTCCGTGTTGATCTGCTCCATGCTGCAGACTCCTAAAATTTACAGACTGCATCACTGGACTCCCTTGTCTTTAAGTTTCCCCATAGGGTTTCACCAATGGGAAACACCAGTAGATAATAGGGCAGATGGAGAGAACAGGCAATATATTGTTGTCTCTCCTTCCAAGAATACAGCATCAGGCTGATTCCTCTGCCACTG
Source organism: Cacajao melanocephalus (assembly GCA_963573385.1). Lineage (NCBI taxonomy): Eukaryota > Metazoa > Chordata > Mammalia > Primates > Pitheciidae > Cacajao > Cacajao melanocephalus. Next base: position 10,724 of record CAUYLG010066522.1, read on the forward strand.
ATCCTAAGGACCATATCCAGTGTTGTTCTTGAAACACTGATTCTCTCCTTATATTTTGGGACTCTGGGGGAAAGTCTTCTGTCACTGGTCCCTGGGTGCTTCACTGTTCTTTGTTGGTTCTCTTAACTCTGTACACGGTTTCATAGAGAATCTCTTTCTTCAGTTAAACACATTGAACATGTTGAATATGATATCGTTCTGTTTTGATAAATTAAATATAAGATGAGGCCAAAAATCTGTCATTAAAAACTTTTTTTTGAGACTCTTTAAAAGATCCCCAAGAAGTTTCTACTTTCCAATCCCGAAGCCTCTTCCTTCATCTATTTGTACATGCTTAATAGTTTAAAGAAGCAGGGGGTTAACCATGAAATTTCAGAGGTTACAAAACTATCTTGTTCATGGAAAATTGGTATTTTGATCCTCTTCCTCAATGTGCAGGAGAGGAAATTATTCTTCTGCTATCTGTTGCTATATAACAAGTCCCTCCAAAGCATAGTGGCACAAAACCAACCATTTCATTTGGATAACCATCCATGGATTGGGAATTTGTCCTAGGCTTTCATAGGTGCCCTTCTCATATTAACCTAGATATTATTTTCTGGTTTTAATCATAGTTCTAGAGCATTAACTGGAATAGCTTAGAGTCTCTCTTCATATAAGTATGAACTCTTATCCTCCAAGAGCCTAGTCAGACTTGTTCCTGGGGTGGAGGAATGTTTCTTGTGGCAAGGGCAGAATCTATGGGTCCTCCTGAGGTTCGGAACTTGCACAGATTACTTCTTTCATAGTCTACAGGATTAATACAAATTAGCTCAGATTCACTCAAGGTATGAGGGAACAGAATTTTTGGTGGGAGAGGTTGTAGAGAATGTGTGTCCATTTTTCAATCTACCTCAATCCCAACTCCCAAAGTCAGGTGAAGGATTGCCAAAAGAAAGCAAACATTATTCACAAAACAGATGAGGGATATATTTTAGAAAACACAATTCAGCTTCTTTTCTCCCTTAACTAGACGATTGCTAAGCTCTGGAATAAGTGATTTGTACTATTGTTATGATCAGAGCAGAACAGAGCGTAGTGAGAATATTTTTAGGGGGAAATCTGATGTTTCCTATGGACATGATTCTGGAGGCAGTTTTGACTAATGTTGAGGTATGAAAGCTTTTATGCTTATTGAAACAGCCCGTGATGGTGAGTAAGAACAATATGCAATAACACTGTGCTTCTAAAGAGGGAGGCTCTCTGGCAACACCTCAGTTCTACCCCTCCCCACATTCTCCATGACTCGTAGAGGCCAAAGAAGAGAATCTTCGAACTTCTGTAGTTTCAGTAGTCCCCTGAGAAGGAGCTCAGAAGCACAGAGAATTTTCCAGGAGTAAATGGACAAATGATCTCGAGAAAATGGGAGAACATTGATTTGTGAATAAAAAGACAATTGGTCGAGTTAGTAAATGGTACTGCACAAAACAGATTCACTGCTTACAGGAGATAATGTTTTCATAGACACTATTAGAATCTGATAGTAAGTTTTTTTAAATGTTATCTTTGTAAGTGTTGTCTTGAGTCTTTTACTTTCTTCATGAGTCTTATCAAAAATTTAACATTTCAAATAATGCTATTAACCCAAACATTTGACCATCCTAGGGTAATGGGTATATACATTTTGTCAGACACTGAACTTGAAAGGAGACTGATTGTCATTTTTGTTTACCTAAACTCCAACATACTGCCTGGCCCACACTAGAGTCTCAAACACCTTTAAAAGACAAATCCACTGAAACATCATGTCTGCATGAAAGACCACAGTTTACTATAGAACAGATTTTAGCACAATGGTTTTCACAATAATTTTCGTAAAGCTTACAATGGTAAATTAGTGTTTATTTTTCCCTGAAACTACCTGTTAGAAGCTAATCAGAATATGCTTAAGTTATATAATCTTGACATATTAACATTAACTTAAAAACATAGTTATATACGGACACTCCTTGACTTATGAAGAGGTTAATCTATTGTGAGTTGATGATATTGCAAGGCAAAAATCTGTCTAAGAAACTTAACACGGTGAACATCATAGCTTAGCTTAGCCTACTTTACATGTGCTCAGACCACTTATATTAGCCTACAGTTGGGCATAGTTACCTGGCAACAAGAGTACACTGGAGAGTATCCCTTCTTTACCCTCATGATCGTGACTGACAGCTCTGGCTCACTGCTGCCGCCCAGAACAGTGAGAGCAAGGATCCTGCTGCTCTCTACTAAATGTGTATGGCTTCTGCAACCATGGGAAAGTAGAAACATTATAAGTTGAACCACTGTAAATAGAGGACTCTCTGTATATGTATGTGGAGATACTTGTTCCAGGGGAGTAAGTGTCAATGAAGTTTCACCAGGATTTTGACTACAGAATTCTTTTGGCCCCATCCAATTGACAATCACATTATGCATATTTATATGTGCCTATTCATTTTAATAGAAAAACATTTTCAGAATAAAGATTTCTCTATTGGATAAGTATAGTACTAAGGAAAGAATCACTTAGAAGAGCAGCACTCTGACAGCTCCAAAAGTGGAAATGGTAAAAATAACAGTTTAAATAAGATAAGCAAGACAAACAAGGGAAGTCCAAGCATTTTTTCTTATTGTTTCATGTCCTCCAGTTACCTATTTTTTCCTCCTGTCAATATGCATTGTTAGGTTTTATATTCGTAAAGGACCTTTGGCTAGAAAGATGATAAATACTGTAGGAGCACATGAGAACTTTCATATGAGGGTATGATTTTTTAAACCGTTGTCATCTTGGTTCTCAGTGGGTTGGAATTTAACTCATTTCTATGGTTGGCTTGTCTCTATCTGGGATTTAATTTTAAATTAAATTTTAATGAAGTAGTTTCCTTCTCCTCATAAATTGGAGAAGAATGAGAATGAACTTTCTCCTTCTTTACTCAGAACACACTTCTACAGTACTTGAAAATACAACTACCCTAGAGATTTGGCGCATATATTTTAGCTTGGAGCTTTTCTTTCTGATCACTTACATTTACTACTTTTCCTCTTGGACTCCTAAGAGAAATCTGTAAAATGAACTTTTCCATCAAAGATGAGCAGAATTCCACTTAATCTTAAATTAACATTTTAATCCCAATTCTCAAATGTTGTTTTTTGCTGCATATGCAAAAATTTATCAAAAATAGATGCCTAAAATTGTTAAGTACACATTTGTTTTTCTTCTGAAATATTATTTTACTTGTAGGCTCCTGTTGCCTGGTGGCATGCACATTTATCCTTAAATGAAAGAAGAATATAGTACTTAGAGGATAAATAGAATATGTTTTTAAGCTACTGAAAATAAAAGCAAATCATGCTAATTAATTAATTTGTCATACATAAGCCAATAGCAAGCAGTTTAGTTCTATTTGTTTCAATTGCATTAGAGCAGATTTTAACAGAAAAATGTTTAGAAATTCCAATCACTCTTTACAATTACCATATATTTATATTTAAATATATTTTAGCATTTGTCCTAAATTATTTGTTATTCAGTGAGCAAAGCTAATGGTTATTGCATTGGAAATTTAATAAATAAATGTTGAGAATATTTAATAAAATTTCCTGATAATAAGTATGAAAGTAGATTAATAATGAAAAATGCAGAATGAGATTTTTCATCATAGCTGGAAGGTTAAGGAATTAATTTTACAGACGATGAAATGGAAATAACTTCCCCACTATATTATTAACTAATGCTTAGATCAGTATAATCAACTATTTTATTCTGAGCATGTCTATTCTCTTGTTTAGTGACACTAAATAGGCTTTTCCATCAGTTCATTAGGTTAATATAATTCAATAAATAATATCCAAGTAAGAAGTAGATGACATCATGTGATGATTCCTTGATAAGATGCCTTATTTTATTAAGCAAATACATCAACAAATCTGAAGCTAATATAAGTATAATTTTGTTAGTTACATTTTTTACAAGTTACACAGTATATTAGCATGCTGCCATCAATACAGAATGTGACCATTGTAATGAATGGAAAATAAATGGAATATTTATAACAGGACGTTTCCCAGATAGATCTTTCTCAATGAATGCTGAATTGTGATTCAAAGTATGGATTATGTTACCATAAAAATTAAAATCTCGGTTTTTAAACATAGTCAGATGACATATAAAAACAACCCATCACACTGTCAAAATATATTGTTATATAGATGTCAGCATATGATGGGGAACCAATACATTACTTCTGTTTAAGACAATGTTATACCAGTTTTGCCCTTGGCAATATATGGAGCTTTCTGTCATTAAAAAGTTGTCTTCAGCACTGTAGAAAATATTTGCACTTTGACACATTTAAAGTCATGCTGGAAAAATGGATGAATAGAATGTGTGTGCAGCAGAGCAAAGGACTGCTAAAATACCTCCTTGGCTCACCTCTGAGGTTTTATTTAATTGAACACCATTGACAAAACAAAACAAAACAAAACAGAACAAATAAACAAAACAAAACATAGCATGTATTCAGAGGCCAGAGAAAAATAAATCTTGGGATTAGTGTCACCATTGTTCATTTATCTAGTTTCTCATTTCCCCGCAAAGTGGTTCTCAAATTCCAGGCTGTTCTTTTTATGATGGATGTAGCTAATAACAGGTGTGATGTTCAATATTCTTTCTTGGAATTAGACTTAACTGCTGCTAGTCCCCATCTTCATTTGATTGCTCCACAGATTAATTCAAAAACGATCTTTCACAATTTTAAAGCATCATAAGGAAATGTCAGACATCTGATCTCACTCCTGATCTCAAACCTCTGTTTGTCCCAGTACTCCCTGTCTTCAAGGTTTGAATACAAATTTATCTATTACTGCTTGTTTTTGCAGAAGTCTCAAACACTTCAGCTTTCAATGAAAAGTGGACTTACAATTAACCCTACAGACACACCACATGATTTGCCAGAGTAAAATATTATACAAAATTCTGTGAGAATTTCTCCAATCAGAGCTCAATCCTTCCATTTGAGAGAGATAATTGGCAGAAATCTTTCAACATTCTGCATTTTAGCTTTACTGTGTGATTTTTTTTGGATATTGATTATATAATTACTAAAAATTATTTATTAACAAATTAAGATGTTTTCTACAAGGCAGATATTATGTTGTTCTTTAATACTATGCATTTCAATGACATTTCTCATTTTTCCACCTAGTCTGTCTTTGACTTTCACCCATTCAAGACTGGTAGTGAAGTAGGAACGGTCCTAGCCTACCATAAGTACACAGTAAATCTTCATTGTATGTACTATACTAAACTGCTTGCTTTACACTACAGCAGGGGACATTACTTTAATATGCTGTAGTTTTGAGTTAGCTTTGGCTATCTATTATTAGATTTTTAAAGGCATCAGATTCAGGTATTATCCTTATCAAGAACTTGTTTGTATAATTTCAGATCCTTTCTCTACAAGAAAAATGTTATATTTTTTGATTTTTTAAAACTCCAAACTCTTATTAGACCGTTCATTATTTTTTCTTCTCTCTTAGCAAATTAAATGTAATATTATGTTATCTGAGAAAAATATCTGATTAAACAGTTCCCAGCTCAATGACACCATCTTTAATTTCATAAAATGATGATGATCCTGTAGAGTATACTGATTAAAAAAAAAGTCTACTGAGTCAGATTGTCTGAAATTAAACCTTTCCTTCACATTTTACCAATTTGTGATATTATATAGGTTTCAGTTTCCTATTATATAGGATAGAGATAAGAATTGTAACTAAATGAAAGTCTTTTAAGAAGTCAGTGAGTAAGCCCGGTAAAATGATTAGTACAATGCCTGGCACTTAAGTATTCAATGCACGATGATTGGGCTTCATATATGTTAATGTATGTTGTTATCCAATGCCTCTATTTAGGAAATTCTCTAGTCTTTCAATAACCAAATGTAAATCACCCTATAGTTAAAATCACAAATTCATTCTATAATAGTATATTGTATTTAACAAATAAATACAATAAAATTTTGAGCAGTTTCTTTTATAAGAAAATCATTAAGAGATGCTATCTTTAAAGTATTATGAAGATGGGGATAAAATGACAATACAAAATATTTATCTTTAAATGATTATCAGAGATCCATGTGTATTAAGTTGCAGTTAGCCTAATCAAAGGACCATTTTAGACATCAGTAACTTGGTAGAGGCTGACGAACCTTCACTTACAGTTCGATACAGACATTGACGCTGATGATGCCCCGCACACAAAAAGAGGTTACGGAAAGGTTAATCATTTATGTAATTGAGGTCTCTGGGAAGAGCAGGAAGGCCTCTCAGGAAGATCCTAAATGGCAAGAGAGAGACAGGAAAGAGACTTGCCTAGGTTTTTATTGTGCAAGTTGGTGAGAGTTTGCTCATGTAGAGAGGATTTATGAGATTTGAATTTCTTGCCTCCACCAAAGGACAAGGAAACACTAGCGCTTTCTTGCCAGTGTGTCCAGAAGGGGCGGACAAGGGGAAAAAGGAAGGATGAGGCTTAAAAGCTATCAGCAATCAAACATCAAAAAATGGAGTCAGACTCCTTGTTACAAACTGTGACATTAAATTTTGGTAGAAAAATTGGCTGAGTTTAATCAACCAGGAACAGTTTCTTACATAATGTTATTCAAAAACGCCTTTGATTGATTTTTACTGGATAATCTTCAGTCAACAATTTTTAAACAATGTAATGTAATTTTAAAACTTCTAAAAATGTGAAGCCAAAAACATCTTCTGTCAATTTTTATGTTATTTCTAAGCCTTATCACATACCACTTTATATTTTAGTTACTTATGTTTATTGAATTGAATTCAAAAATCTCAAGAAAATAAGGAGTTGTGCATTGTACTGGTTTAAATTTCTTACATGGCTTTGCATAATGCTAGTATTTAAAAAGAATTTATAAAATTAATAAATCAATTAATTATTTACTTACATAAGACCCTATCCATAGAGTTTTTCTTTGACATAGCATCCCAAAGAAAATAAATCAAAATGTGAAGCATTAAGATTACTTTTGATTAAAATCATTACTTTTATCAGTATAATAATCCTATATTGAATAGAAAAAGGCACTAATATATTTTCCATGAAAAAAAAAGTTTGGAACTACAAACATGTCATACAACTGAAACATTCTTAAAAAGTTAAATTATAAGGTGACTATAAATGTGGCATGCTCTGGTAATTAGAACTCTTAATGCAAATAAATATATAAGAAGTGGATATTTGACTGGGTTTCATTTGCTGTCATAAAAATGCTATTCTGGATTAAGTCATAATTGACTATTAAATGACTGTGTGCATAACAAATTTCTAATATATGAAAGGCATTAAATAAATCTAGAATATGATGCACTGAAAAATACTGAATGAATGTGAAGACAAAAAATATTCTGAATACTTATATTCATCTCAAGAACATAATCACCTGAAAATATTTTTTCTATCATATGAATTTCTTTCTTTTTTGCGGGGAGGAGAGGGAGACAGAGTTTTGCTCTTGTTGCCCAGGCTGGAGTGCAGTGGTGCCATCTCGGCTCACTGTAACCTCTGCTTCCTGGGCTTAAGCGATTCTCCTGCCTCAGCCTCCCAAGTAGCTAGGATTACAGGCATGTGCTAATTTTGTATTTTGAGTAGAGATGGAGTTTCTCCATGTTGGTCAGGCTTGTCTCAAACTCCTGACCTCAGGTGCTCCACCCGCCTCAGCCTTCCAAAGTGTTGGGATAACAGGCATGATCCACCGTGCCTGTCCCTATGTATGAATTTCTTATTTGCTAATATGAATAACGATTACCTGCTAGGCTTAAAATAATTAAAAATCAATAATAAGGTATTTATTAACAGCATTTATAAAATTTAAGAAATTGTAGCTAATGTTACATAATAGGAGTTACCAGCTTAAATGCCAATATCTGCCAGGATGAGGCAGATAATATAATTTAATGAAACAGTGTGTACCTACCCATAAGAGAGATTTCTGATGACTGAGGAGCTCAAATACATCCTTCCTACTAGCAAAACTCCAAAGTGCCCAGTTCAGCCAGAATAAAAACACAGTTGATCACCAAGGAATATTTTTAAAGTATAATAAAGCTATAATGTTACATAAAAGTAAACAGTAACATCATTTGGGAGATATGTAATCCGAATTATCTTATATTTGGGGGGAGACGGAGCAAAGAAAACAAACAGAATGTGGTTGATATGGGATATGGGGCTCAGGACTCTAGCTCCTCAGGGGAGATCAAGGGCATCCCCAGCTGATGGTAGAAGGAAACACCAGAATGAGGGCTCAGCACAGGCAGAGTAAACAACTGGTCTGTCCAAACTGGAGCAGTTCAGCAAACTGCAGGAGACATTTCCTCAAGAATGTAAAATCAATTCCCTACTCTTTTGTGTCTGAAGCTGATATTTAGACAATTGCCGTAGAGTTTAGGGCAGAATCAGTAATAAGAAAACATAAAAACCAAGCCAAAAATATCATGAAATAGCATACACTGTAGTATATATATTTTTGGTTACATTAAAATTAAATATGAAAAGGTATATATTGTTGAAAAATTATTACTCTCAAGAGTTTTGTACTTATCTGTTCAGAAATGATAAGAATATTAAAACATCTAAAAGAAAACTGTCACAGACATGAAGTGGCAAGTTATAAAATTACCTGAGTGGAACATAAATATAAGGAATAAATGCTTAAATTTACTTAACTGATCTATTATTTAAGAAAATCTAGAGAGAATGATTTACAGGTAAAATATCATGATTTTTAAATGTGGTCAATAGTATGGTAACTTGTTACAATTTTTAACACAATATTCTAACAATATTCTTTCCAAAACAAAATGGAACAAAACCAATAACAGACTACCAGTCAGATGAGGTTCAATGTCTCTGAGTTGCTACTTTCACCACATAGATTTAAGTAGCTGAATTTCTACTGCATTATAAACAATCATTAAAGTGTATTTATTCTAAAGATGTTCCAATATTTTTACTGAAATTTGGGAAGCAATTAAGTATATTTAATTAAGACAACATTTTCTTAGAGTTTAACTGTTCACCTTGCCAGAACCCATAATCCATCACCCAACTGCAAGACAACAGTGAGCTGAGAGCCCAATGACTAGGCCATTGTAAAATTAATTACAACTGCAGAAGAGAAGGCTTTTACATTTTTATTCTCTTTCTGTGTGGGCTTGAGTTTTGATTCTGACATTTTGAGTTGATGGTCTGAAATCTAGCAAAATTCCATTACCATTATCTTTTAGAAACTAAGATTATTCAATACAATTTTAGTTGTGAAAGGCTTTTATTTTTCAACTTGAAAAATTATTTAAGTTTTTCAGGAATTTTGAAAAGATCTTTTCAAATAGTGTCTTAATCGTGATCAACCAGAATTCAGCAAACCATCTTTCAATTTAACAGTCTAGAGTGTAATTAATATTGTGTCTAAAGCAGGTACATTGTTGTAAATCTGAGTATAATTTTCTCTTTTGTGTTCACATTTGTTTGTTTGTTTTTGTTTGAGACAAGTCTTGCTCTGTTGTCCAGGCGGGAGTGCAGTGGTATGATTATAGCTCCCTGCAGCTTTGAACTCTTTGGCTTAAGCCATCTTCCTGACTCAGCCTAAATAGGTGCAAAACTCCACCTATTTAATTTTTAAAAAACCAATGGAACAGAACAGAGGCCTCAGAGGGATGCCACACATCTACAACCATCTGATCTTTGACAAACCTGATGAAAACAAGCATTGAGGAAAGGATTCCATGTTAATAAATGGTGTTGGGATAACTGACTAGCCATGTGCACAAAACGGAAATTGGGCCCCTTCCTTACACCTTAAACTAAAATTAACTCCAGATGGATTAAAAACTTAAATGTAACACCTAACACCATAAAAAATCCTAAAAGAAAACCTAAGCAAAACCATTCAGGACATAGGCATAGACAAGGACTTCATGACTGAAACACCAAAAGCATTGGCAACAAAAGCCAAAATAGAGAAATGGCATCTAATTAAACTCCAGAGCTTCTGCACAGCAAAAGAAACAATCATTAGAGTGAACCGGCAACCAACAGAATGGGAAAAAGTTTTTGCAGTATACCCATCTGACGAAGGGCTAATATATAGAATCTACAAAGAACTAAAGGAGATTTACAAGAAAAAAACAAACAAACCCATTCAAAAGTGGGCAAAGGCCATGAACGCATACTTTTCTAAAGAAGATGTATATGAGGCCAACAAACATATGAAAAAAATGCTCATCATCACTGGTCATTAGAGAAATGCAAATCAAAACCACATTGAGATACCACCTCATGCCAGTAAGAATGGCAATTATTAAAAAAAATCTGGAGACAACAGATGCTGGAGAGGATGTGGAGAAATAGGAACACTTTTACACTGTTGGTGGGAGTGCAAATTAGTTCAACCATTGTGGAAGACAGTGTGGCAATTCCTCAATAACCTAGAAATAGAATTTCCATTTGACCAAGCAACCCCATTACTGGGTATATATCCAAAGGATTATAAATCATTCTATTATAAAGACACATGCACACCTATGTTAATTGTGGCACTGTTTCCAATAGCAAGAACCTGGAACCAACCCAAATTCACATCAATGATAGACTGGACAAGGAAAATGTGGCACATATACACCATGGAATACTATGCAGCCATAAAAAATGATGAATCCGTGTCCTTTTTAGGGACAAGGATGAATCTGGAAACTATCATTCTCAGCAAACTGACACAAGAACAGAAAATCAAACACTGCATGTTCTCACTCATAGGCGGGTGTTGAATAATGAGAACACATGGACACAGGGAGGGCAGCATCACACACTGGGGTCTGTTGGGGGTTACTAGGGGAGGGACAGTGGTGGGTAAGGAAGTTGGGGTGGGATAACATGGGGAGAAATGCCAGATATAGGTGATGAGGAGATGGAGGCAGCAAACCACATTGCCATGTATGTACCTATGCAACAATTCTGCATGATCTGCACGTGTACTCCAGAACCTAAAATACAACAATATATATATAAATTCTGTAGAAACAGGTCTTCCCGTGTTGCCCAGACTTGTCTTGAACTTCTGACCTTAGCAATCCTACCACCTCTGTCTCCCAAAGTGCTGGTATTACAGGCATAAGCCACCATGCCCAGCCACATTTGTTTTTTAACCTCCCATGTATTTACAATATTCTACAAAATTTTTAAAATGCTCATATATAAATATTGAGCATTTTAGTCAACATTTGGCAAGTATTTGCTGCATGCCAACAAGGTATGAGACAACAATCTGGGAACATGAGATACTTTAATGGATAAAATAGATAAAAATTGTCATCTAAAGAGATCAAGCATTCTAGTAGAAGAAGAGAGACAAGAAGTTGAAAGATAAACAAATTACATATCAGGTTGATTGGTAATATGTGCTGTGGCAAGCGCGTATTTTTAAAAATAGAGAGGAGAAACGGTGGGTGTGGAGGACTGTGATTTTAAATAGACCAGCCAATACATTTCTCACTAAGAAGGTTGCATTTAAAAATGGACTCGAAGGTAGTTATAAAGTTAACTTTGTGGCTATCCTGGGAAGGACTATTCCAAAGAAAGTGATTAGTCAGTCAAATGGAAAAAAAAATGCTTGCCAGTGTTGAGGAAAAACAAGGAATCCAGAATAATTGAATTGAAATGAGTGAAAGAAATGAGAATAATTTATCAGAGAAATAATGGGAATCTGATCTGACAGGTCTTTAGAGGCCACTATGAGAATTATCTCTCACTGTAAATGAACAATTGGTAAGTTCTGAAAAGAGAATTGACACGTGTAAACTTAGCTAGTTAAATAAAGAAGCATACCTGCTCTGTATTGGGTTGGAAATAGATGGCGGGAACAGAAGCTAGTGAGAAGAAACAATTAGAAGCACATTGCAGTAATACAAGTATGAGTATTTGATCATCATTGTAGCAGGAGGTGTGATGAAAAGTCTTTGTATACCAGTTACATTTTGAAGGTATCATTAGTAGGATTTTTTAAAGTATTAGATATGAAGGACAACAGAATGAGATGAATGAAGATTGACTGCTTGGTTTATGGCCTGGACAATTAGAAGGATAGAGTTTTCATTAACTGAGATGGGACAAGCTGAGAAAAGATTGGAGAAAATTTGCAGTTAAAATTTTGACACATTACTTTTGGCATGTCTATTCAGGTAGAAATTTAGAATAGTTAGTTGGGTATATGTTTGGATTATTAGAAAGAGGTGAAGGTGGGAGGTATAAAATCAGAAATTGTCAGTCTATATCTTATGTAGATGTAGATATGGACATGTATAGTAACTGGAAAATTGATAAGAATACTGAGGACCTGAATTTAGCTAGAAAGGAAGAAAGCCTGGGTAACTCTAAAATAAACAGCTAGAAAAGAAGAGATAGAACCAGTAACAAACGGAGAGTAAAGTTAAAGAACAACCAACAGAATAAATAATCCTGGAAGCCAATTATGATACTTGTGCCAAAGTGAAAGGAATGATTAATATCCACTGCTGACTAAGGTGAGATATTGTTTTTTGTTCTTGTTTGTTTGCTTTTATTGTTAATACTATTTTATTTTCTTTACTAAGTTTAGTATTTAAGTTATTGGAATCGATTCAATGTGCCTGAGAGCAAAATTGAATGGAGTAATATCCAGGCTGTGTATTAAAATTCAAATAGTATAGATAGGTTATTCATACTGACAGAAATTCAGATATAAATATAGACATATTCTGAAAATTATTGAACTTTCTAAATAAAACAATGAAATTAAGTTTAATTATATTTGGGATAATGGTTACTCAATTGATTTTAATTTAATTCTATTTTAGTTTGAAATAATCAGAGCTAATTAATTTAGTTTGGTAAGTACACATTAAGAATAAATTATCTTCAAATTTTACCAACCCCATAGCTCATGAGAATAAAGTTATAGAAACTAATCTTACTGAGGATATTGTGTGCATCTAGTAAAATAAATTCCCAATCTAATAGGCTGAATATTATGTCTGTTTTTCTGAAGAATTTCAATGATTCATTTAGTTTGCTGTTAGAAAAAAACAAAATCTTGTCCATCTGGCTTCTAAATGCATTTTTCCTACTATGGATATTTCACAGATTGTTAGAAAAGTATAGAAAGTATTAGTATTACACAGATCTGTTAATTTCCTTGATTCAATCAGATCCTCTGATTCATGGTAGTTAAGTCAGGTATAGAAAAACAATCACATACCAGTTAATATTAATTCTGCTAGCTCTGTCCTTCTTATAAAGACTACCATAGGTTAGCCATTTCACAGATCAGAGAAAGAGAGGACTTTGAAACTAACTTCATTATTTGTCAAAAACAAACAAACAAACAGCCAAACAATATTTCACAAGCTAAAAAATGTAATGCCTTATTCTATCGAATGACGATATGACTCTCTCATATCAATAGTAGATCTACAGCTTATAGGTAGCTTGGTTTGTTGCAGTGCTCTTAGTATTTCAAGCATGGTAAGCCCAGGCAAGCTACATAACTACCAATTTCCTCATCACTCCTGCCACATAATGTCTTCTTTTTCTAAACAGCCACTACATGTACGGTCAGTATAGGTCTTCTTAGAACTGATTTACTTATTGTTACTTAACCTTCTAGTGATTATAGAATAAAGTGATTTTAAAAGGGCTTGCTAGAAGCCTAACTTGTTTTTTAGTTACCTCAAGCCCCTCTATATATCCTATTCAGATATTTGCCTGATCTATGATGGATGAGCTTTGGCAATGGGGAAACTATATTCTAAGGTAAAACTAAAATTATCTAAATTAAAACTAAAGCTAAAATCTTTCTGTTTTCTGGGTGATTGTGATCAGCAGAAACATTTCAAGTAATTCTTAATAGTACTTTTTTTCTTACCATTAACTTAAATCTTTAATATGTGTTAGCTATTGAAGATAAAGTTCTAGAGTTAGTCTTGGTCTACAAAAGCTTAGTGATATAATAACAAATAAGTATGTGTTTATAATTTGGTATTTGCTCCTTAAAATTTCTTGGTAACAGACTAGACAAAGTTAAATTTCTCCTCTCTGAATTCCACCTAGGAATCACCATGAGCATGGCATTTGCTGCTTAAAGGATGAATAAAGAGGAATAAAAGGTTAATTCTTGGCACAGAAAATAGATAACATGCAATCTCTCTGTGAAGCTCCCATCTCTTGGTTTAAATTTTATACTCTAGGCCAAATCAGGGCCAGTTTATACATGGCAATCTTTCAAATATTTGCAGATGATGGTTAAGATTCCCATCTCTTCTTCTCTCCCATGCTTTGAGGTGCCTATATTCTATTTTCTGGACAATCACAATCATTAGTAAGCCATCACATTCTTTTAGGTTTCTTTTCTCTACTTTTCCTTAGCTCTTTCAAAATTTTCTCAAATACAATGACTTGGAATTTCCTCAATAAAATAATACATTTAAAAACAAACTCTCTAGCCTTCAATACACATTTTAAACATGTTACCCACAGCTGAGCACATATTCCATGAACTGTCTCATAATGAAGGAAAAAAAAATCAGAACTATGATTTCTCATTTTGAAAAGTATACTATTAATGAAATAAGATTGATTTAGATTTTTTCTATATTTACATAACATTACTGGCATACACTTCATTTACTCTCAAATATAATCCACTGGTTGATCCCATAGTGAAGACTTGCAAAAAAACAAAGTTTATTATCCACAACTATATATATATATATATATATATATATATATATATATAATATTTTATATTCCAAATGTGTCTCACAACTCTATTGATAGTTAGACATCAGTGGTCCTATAAACATTAGTCCATATTTAAGTGACTGAAATGGAAAAATGTATACCAAGTTATCTTATACTTTCACTACATTGTAGGTCCAAATTCATGCAGTAGTTTCTGAACTGCTTATTCCCTGAGTGAATCACGTTTTACACTTAAAAGTGTGAAACATTTTGTTATAAATGAGATCAGATCTGTCTCTAGGAATTAAATAAAATGAAATGTATTTTATAAATACTAGTTTATTTCATAAAAATACAAAAATATAAATATACATTTATAAAAATATGAATGAATTAACACAGACATTCTTCAACTAAATAAATATGGCAGTAATAGTCATTCCTATTTCATTAGGGTTATATCTTTTCCATATTAATTTACAAAGCGGTTGCACAATGTTTAGTTTAATAGTAAAGGTGACTGAAAGTCAGTTAAGAAAACATTTATAAATTATTATACCTAAGAAAAGGCACAAAAAGCCTTTTAAGTATTTTTATTGATTATTGATGTGATATACTTTCCTTCCGAGATTGTTAGGCAAAGAAGGTGAACTGGTTATTACTTTATAAAAAATCTATGTCATTCATATTCATTCACGAAAACTTACTGATTAAGCAAGTCCCTACTAAGACAACACCTATGTATTGTTTGTAATTTCAATTTTTTGAAAAATTTCCTTCCAGGATAATAATTCAGGCCACTCAGTCTAATAACATAGACAGTACTTCCACTTATATTGATCAAGTCAAACAATCCTCTTAGTCTCGGTCACTATCATCACCCCCGTACATATCAGCAAGTTTTTTAAAACGAGGCCCCCAGTCACTGAGGTAATCATAATCTTGGTTACAATCAACTGTGAGAGATTCTAAAGAGCTGAGTGAATCTGCTACGGAATCATTCCCTTCATAGGCATATGTTGCCAATGAATCGTATGGAGGTGCACTTGGGTCTGCGTCATTTTCTTTTAATCTTCGATGGATAAAATCTTGTACATCAATATTTTCCCACAGAGGCACAGTCCTCCTGATCTGAAAAATCGTTTCAGGCATTACATCCCGTCTAAGTTTACTGTCTTCTCTCGCCTCTGGATTCCTTAATGTGCCAATGTCAAAAGCTTGGGTATCTTCTTCCCCGCCGCCTTCATCATTGTAGGTCACAATGTTGTCCCGGACATCGTCTTTTGAAATTATCAGAGGTTCCTTTTTCCTTTGCCTCTTCAGTGCAGCAAACAGCACGACTAAAACTATTAATAAGAAATGACAAAACAGTGAGATTTCATGAGTCAGGATAAAATAGAGTACATTTCTGTGTGTGAAATTTGTTTGGCGCAGGAGATATTAAGATTGATTGAATAAAAAGAATTAACTATCCTGTACAAATACAGAGTTCCTCAAGGCAATAGCTGGATGTGCTGTATTGATAAAGGAGCAGATATTACCATGCCATTAATTTACAGTCAAGACATGCTCTCCTATGAACTTCTGGCATTGAAAAAGCTTTGCTCAAGTACAATTATTATATGTGTACAACTGTAATTGTCTGACACCTCAGTGGTCTTTACAAATGGGTACTTGTTTCAAATACAAAAATGCTAAAATTTTAATCATAATGATATTGATCATTCCTTTCACTTTGGCACAAATATTATTTCTTAATGATTCTAGGTAATTTATGCAAAACATTACACATATATAGATACATATGTACTTGTATATGCATTATATTCATATGTTATGTGTGTACATACAGACACACATGAATATGTACAAATCACTGATTTTATCACTTCTCATATCGCCTACGTTTAACTAAATTCCTTTAGTGGTCTAATTTTGCAGGGGACTTAGAAAGATGAAATATAACTCTAAAGGTTACAAAGTAAAATTAAACTCAAACTCATCTTTAAATTATCTTTAAAAACATCTCAGATCGTATCTTGTTAATGAGGACTTCCTTTGACACATATGGTCTGATTTCAGCTTTTGGAATGACATGTTAATTGTATTGCCTCTACTTACTTTATTATTTTTATTATTTGCATGCCTATGTTACAAAGTTAACTGTGAACTTCCCCTCATATAATGTATTTTCTTATTTCTCATTGTAATACTGGAATTCAAATTATTATGCATGTTGGAAGATGAACCTTTTCCTAATAAGTGCATGTTGCAATTAATAAGATTCATTTAAAAAGAAGCCAACATAATTTTCAAAATATAAATTTTCCATTAAAAATTGGACAAGCCCATAAATTTACACATAAGAAATGTGAGAATAAACTCAAGAAAATATCTCCAAAACACGCTTCAACAGGGAGAAATACAAACTAGGTTTTCTTTACTTTAGGGCATTTAACTATTTGTCAGTGTTACCTATGCTTCACAGAAAATAAGAAAAGGTTGGCTGAAGAAGCTATTATTTCTTTTCTCAATTTTTACATCCAGAGTAAATAAAGCATACTCATTGTCATTGAGACTACGCTTCAACCTGGCCCCCGAGGCCCCTTTAACTACACTAACGCCCTGTTCAGTGATATTTTCATATTGGCCAGCACACTTTTCTCAGCTCTTCCTAACTTATAGAAAGATTTTACAAAAGATAATTAAAAGTATCTGTAGTTAACCTCCATGGAAAGG
This sequence comes from Cacajao melanocephalus, assembly GCA_963573385.1. Taxonomy (NCBI): domain Eukaryota; kingdom Metazoa; phylum Chordata; class Mammalia; order Primates; family Pitheciidae; genus Cacajao; species Cacajao melanocephalus. The sequence continues at coordinate 28,269 of CAUYLG010066522.1, forward strand.
GCTTTGGGAGCTGAGCTATATTCAGGATCATCTTAGAGACATTTACAACAAACAAACAAACAAACAACAAACAAAAAACCCTCTGAAGTAAAAATTAGACCTCTGTACTCTCCTTTTAAAAGATGGACATAAAATTAATTAAGTCCAATGTGGATCTGACATCCACCAAATTTGAGTCATGCACTAGAAAAAGAGATTTCTTTCTAAATTTAATATTAAATAAATTTATAAGTTCTCTACTTTTTAATAATAAAATAACAATCTTGTAGTCAAATTATATTAAGGGTTTTTTAGCTAATAAACACTTACTAATTCCCACAAAATGGTCCTTAGAATCTGTTCTGAGCTTTTCCTTTTCTACCAGATTAAAATTATCAGATCATCTCTTAGATTGACTTTATTAATCTAAGGCATGCGAACTGAATTCCGAAAGAATAGGATAGGAAATGAAAAAAGTGCATCATTATTTTCATCCATCTGCAACTCAAATTTAGCATTTCTTTCCAATAGGAATATTGGCATATATTATGGTGATCGTGGCAGTGTGTGTGACAGATACTTTATATTGCATTACAGTTTGGCAGATAAATCAAACCATAGTTAGACTTGCTCCAGAACATGGCATGCATGATTTGAAAAGCAAGCACGTTAGCACGTTTTTCTTTGTGTTTTTTGCTTCTTTTCTATAAGCATATTTCCTATTTGTGTTACATTTTTTACTCTTATACATTTAAATCATCATTCTGGCTAGGTCTTTCATCAGAGTGCCAAAAGTGTCCCTAGAATCAAAAAGTTTAAAAAAGCCCTGCCCTAGGTTTTAATCTTCCACCTTGCCTTGTAAAATAGATATAAATTAAGAGTTGCATTTCTTCAAAATGTATGAAAGTACATCTAAAATATTATCGTCAATGTTATGTCACCATCGTATAAAAAGCGAGCTCTCTTAACTATAGAAATGCAATAACCATGTCCAGTCATTACCATAAAGACTCAAAATAACAATAACATGCGTTTGTAACTTTGAAAATATAAATTTCTGAATTAGAAGCAATTTTAACACAATAATAGAAAATCACTTCACATTTAGGCAATGATCTGGGACAGTGAAAAATAAGAAATTAGTGCTTTCTATATTGCTCAAGGAACAAAGGTGGCTGAAATTGCAGAATATAAGAAGAGACTTTCTAGGATTTCTGCATAGAGAAAAACAGTATCAAATTTAGTTTGACAATGTTAAAATACCTAAACTTGTTTGGAGGAATGCTTTCGATTCCCTATGCATGCATGACTGTCTTTGTGTGTGTGTGTGTGTACATTACATTAATATAGAAATTTAAAAAATGATCTAACAATAAACCTATGTTCACATTGTTCTAAATTAGGAAAGTGGAACTGCCTTAGCAAATAAAACAACATGAAATCAGTAGCACTTAGCTAAAAGGCTAAGCCAAATTTTTATCTCCATAGGGATACAAAAATATTTTACCCAGGATTTGAACTCCCTAGCAGTAGGTGGGGATTGAAACTGCTGATGGTGATGGTAGCAGTGTATTTGTTCTAAACCACACTGAGAAAACGTTTTTCTTAATGGTTGGATCTTCTTAACTGAGACAAATGTTTTTCCCTCACTTTCATCAATCCCCTACTGAAGTCCTGCAAGGATATCTGGCCAAAGGGATTTCATCCAGATAGTTTGAAAGGATTTGCAGAAAAAAGGAGCCAGCACATATGAGCATTAGAACATAAATTTGGCTAGTTCTCCTGCCCTAAGCATAAGCATTTGGACTGAATATTTGATGGAAACAATTTTTTGGGAATGTTTTCCAGTGGAACAACTGTCTAATTGAATTAAATCGTTGTCCTGTTAGTGCATGCTGAAATAAAACATTCGCTGTTGGAACATGACTTCATTTAGAAAATATTGCTGGGCTAGATGTGACCACAGCGACATAGTGATATTTTTAAAAACAAATTTTAATTTTTTAATTTAGTATGTAACGCCAATATATAAAAGTTATATAGGGGAAAATGTCTTATTGTGACAACTTTAATGCATTTGCATGTTAGGCATCTGATATAGATAACTCAGAATTCGTAAGTAACTGTCATTTGTAAGGGTAAAGTAGTCTTTGAGAATAAGAGGAAACCTCTGTAGTAGAGTAATATGTTTGAATGCTAGCTAAAGTCTTTTCTAAACAAGTGACTTTGAGAAAATTATGTAGCCTTTCTGTAGAAAAAAAGTACTTAGGACCCAGCGCAATCACTCACACCTGTAATCCAAGCACTTTGGGAGGCAGAGGTGGGCAAATCATGAGGGCAGGAGTTTGAGACCAGCCTGGCTAACGTGGTGAAATCCCATCTCTACTAAAAAATGCAAAAAACTAGCTGGGCATAGTGGCGGGCACCTGTAATCCTAGTTACAGCTACTCGGAGAGAGGCTGAGGCAGGAGAATCGCCTGAACCCAGGAGGTGCAGGTTACCATGAGCTGAGATTGTGCCACTGCACTCCAGCCTGGGCGGCAGAGCAAGACTGTCTCAAAAAAAGAAAAAAAGGTATTTACTTTATGCACTTGACACAAAGATGAAATCAATGAAGTCAAATCTGCTTAGAACAGTGACCATAGTTAGTCAAAGATATAATAGCTAATGGTATAAAATATATTTTTAAAAATATTCATGTGTGTAGCATTTGTTAGATCTTTGGTTTTGGTCTCTGGAAAGCTGGGCCTATCCCCACACACAAAAACTTCTATTTTTTCCTAATTGAAAGAACAATTTTAATGAAAAGTGAAAATGTTCTATCTATAGAGAAAAGTGTTACTCAGTGTACCATCCTTGGACAGTAAGGGAGAGATTTTTGTGAGTTAAAGGAGCATTCAGAGGGGCAGAGCTTACTAAGCAGTATGAGGACACAGAGCAGAATCGCGACGAGCGCTCCCGTGCTCAGGCCGGCTGAAAGAATCAGGGCTTCTGCAGTGCAGGATTGCATGTTTCCTTGACTATCGCAGGCACACACACGAATTGTGAGTGTGCCAGTGCTGCTTTGAATCGGATAATCGTTGTCAAAGATTAAAATGGGCAGTAGATAGGTGCTCATTTTGTTGCGACTGTAGCCATCTTTTCGAGTCATGATCCCTGCCGTATTATCTGGGGGAGAAAAAATGTAAAGAACCAAAAACTTTAGTAATTGTTTTTTACTCTGTATCTTAAAGTCTCATAATTTTTAGTTTTAGAATTTTTTTAAATACCTTTATTATCTACAATGGTGAAATTCGGATTGAGAGTAAATTCTGGCACTGGTTCAAAAAAGAATTTGTGACCTCGGGGAGGGTCATCTTTATCCATGACACTGATAGTCTGAATCAACTGAAACCAAAATAAATAAATTAATTAATTAAGCCTAAGGCAATTTTCTTGTTATTCCAAGAGATCTCAAATCCATGTATTTGTGCTTTAAATACATCACAAAAATAAAGCAGCAAAATAAAATAAATGCCATTTTCAGAAAATTATGCCAATGTTTTATTTTTTATGGTTTTGTCCTCAGTAACTTAGTTAAGAGTGAAAGACATCCATTAAGCAATGGTTTGCAAGGTATCTTAATGTCTTACACATGGCCACCTTATACAAAAATTCAATTCCTCCAATACCTATCCTCTTTTGATACTGTTGAAAGGAACAGTCCATTTTATTATTAATTGATGAGAAATCTGTTACGTTCACTAGAAAATAATTCTTCAAAGGGTGAGTACATAGAAGATGCATTTTTTAAAACACCAAACGCTTAGCACAATCACCCCTATATATTAACAATATTATTAATATTTTTTTTAAATAATACATGAATTTGTCAGGTACTATCAGAAACAAAATGATTTTGAAGCTATGGACACCGTTACTATAATTACACTATTTTATTCAAATTGCTTTTCTTTTAATGGTATTTGCAAAGACAGATATACGAAGAAATGCTTTTAAGGTTTTGTAAAATCAATGTTGAAGTTTCAAAATTAGAGCGCCGCTTGGCTGAGCTAGCTTGAGTAAATAAGAAGTATGTACTAATGGAATAAGGAATAGTTAACTATGGATTGGGCAGAAAAATCTCACTGAGCATTTTATAGTAGAAAAAGCACTGAGCTACACTTTGGGATATGTGCGATCTGTGTGATTTGAAATCACAGTCATTTAGTTACCCTGACTTTTAACTTTCTCTTCTACAGAAACAAACAGGTATCATAGTCTAACATTATAGAGAACAGTTATTGAAATTCGCAATAGTTTAAGCTTTCCATTGTTTCATTGTATACCTTTTGTCACCATACTAACCTACATACTCACTAGTCAGTCCTTTTATTCACTTTAATTTTATATTAATTATAATTTCATCATTTTGACAGTGATATGTAACTGTACTTTTAATAAAGTGCTTTTGAAAGTGCACAATTATTAATAAAAACAATAAACTTTTCTCCTTAGAAAATTGGAACATAAAAAATAATTTTATAATATCTAATATTTTTGCTCAACCTCCTGTTCCTAAGTAGCAATAACAAATCTCACTTTTAGTAATAATTTAAATCATAAAAAGATTGGTCTTTTAATTATATGACATTTGAGTTCTTGAAATTATTAGATGGGCCTTGTGTAAGTATATTTTATGAAGGTATTATATACTCAAAATCTCTTCTACATTTAACCCTGTGGGTAACAGTATATATTAAATAATTATATTAGTTAATATCAGTTATACTTAATTTTTATAAAATATTAGCATATAATATATCAAAAGCTCATCTGAATCAATAAATCAATAAAAGACAAGCATACTAACAGATAAGTGAGGAAAGAACATTTATAGATAACTGTAGGTTGACTTGTGTTCCCCAGAAAGATCTGTTCAAGTCCTAAATCCCAGAATCTATGAATGTGGCTTATTGGAAATTGGCTCTTTGCAAATAAAATCCAGTTAAAATAAGATCATTCTAAATTAGGGAGAACTCTAATTTAATGACTGGAGTCCTCATTAGAAGAAGCAAATTTGGACACAGAAACAGATACAGGAAGAATGCCACGAAATGATGGAGACAGAGATCGGAGCAGTTGGGGTCCACAAGCCAAGGGATGTCAAGGATGCTGGCAAGCACGTGAAGCTGGAGAGTGCCAAGGAAGGGTAGTCTCCTAGAGCCTCTAGAGAGAACATAGCCCTGTTGCACGTTGATTTTATACTTCCAGCCTCCAAAACTATAAGAAATGAATTTCTGCATTTTAAGTCATTCTGTTTGTGGTAATCTGTCATGGCAGCCCTTGGAAACTAATGCAGCTATACATTATTTTTAAGGCCACATTTTTTATGAAATAAAGAGAAAAGTTTGGCCTTAATGAGTTTGAAAGAATTCACACTAAAAGTGTTATGAGAAATTTACATACTGGCAGACATTTAAAATCTAGAATTGCCAAGTACATAGGCAATCATACATAATTGTTGGGAATATCATGTAGTTTATGACAGATTTGGAAAAGTATTTGGGGACATTTATTAATATTTATAGATACAATTTAATTACTCCTACTTTGAGAATTATGTCATCAAAGGAAAGTAATACCAGGTGGTAAACAAGCATAATGTACTACAATGCTCAAAATGTTACTAGGGTATATTATACTATATATACTCAAAATGTTACTAGGGTAACATTTTGTTGATAAACCAAATTTTCATTAAGAAGGAAGTAACTAAATAAGTAATATGTAACTATGCTATGAAAATTAAGCATCAAATTAAAAATAATTATTTACTAAACTGAGATGCTCATTATAAATTGAAAACTGAAAAAGAAAAGCAATTTTTTTATCCAAATAACTATGTAATAATTCCATGTTATTACAAATAAAAATCTCATTTGTATTTTTGTATATGTAGGTGGAATGTGCTATGTATCTCTGTCTTAGTCAGCTGGGCTGCCACAACTATCCCACACACTCAATGGCTTAAACAACAGAAATGCATTTTCACATACTTCTGGAGGATGTAAGGGTTGAGCTCAAGATGCTAGTATTGTTGGCTTTTGGTGAGGGTTTGCAAATATTAATAGCTGGCTTCTCCCTGAATGCTCTCACATAGTTTTTCATTGGTCCATGAATTCAGGGACAGGAAGAAAGAGACAGCTTGAGCACTCTTTTATCTCTTCTTAGTATGCTTAATCCCATCAGATCAGGCTCAATCCCTTTATGACTTCACGTCATCTTAATTACTTCTTGGAAACGCATCTCCAGATACAAGACACTAGGGTTACATTTTTAAAATATGAATTTGGAGGAGGACCACAAATACTCAGTTCATAATATTCTCTATTGGAATAGAAGAAATACTGTGTTTCAGTTTATCTTCTAACTTAAAAATACATGATGGAATTATAGGTGATTCTGAACATCTACCTATTTTTTTCTTTAAAGTAATTAACTGGTTAAATTACCGTTGGTAAAAATTATGCAGTTATTGTTATTGAAAAATACTATATTTTTGTCAAAAATAAGCATATTCTGCATTTAGAATTACTTTATATACATTTGAAAGAATTACTTTGTAAGAAGACTTCTTAATTTTTTTACAAACAAATCTATTTCATTTCAATGATAAGAAACTTTAAAACTTACAAAATATCACTCATATCAAAATCTAAAACTATTAAAAGTGGCAAAATGTAATCAAGAAAACAATTATTATGATTACCTTTATAGTAACATAAAACAATTTCACTTTCATACTTCATGTTTTATTTAATTATGTACTTTCATTCTGTTTGTGAATATAACTCAGCATTAGCATAATTATAGGTAACAGCTTCTACATATGTGATATTCATGATAAACCTAGTATATAAATTAAAACACATGTTAGTATATTCCCTACTATATTATTTATTCCATCATAAAAGCATTTTTAAAATCACCTTTTAAAAATCCCTGTGAGTTCTTTGGTAAGGAAAAATAAATGGTGGACAAGAAGTATGGACAATAGTTTGCACAAAAGAAATCCTGAAAATAAAGTGATGAATTGTCATTTGACCTTGTAAAGAGAAAATATATTCTTTTAACTTTTTTAATGATTTTATTTACCTGCCCAGGTTTTGCATTTTCACAAACAAATGTTTCATAATACATGGCAAATTCCGGAGCATGGTCATTTATATCTAGAATTCTGATGAAGACAGGAATGTGGCTACTTTGTTTTGGGTTATCTGCAACGAGAACATGTGTAAGATTTCAGTCTCATTTACAGAGAAGCAGTGAAACCACTCACCCATTTGTAGCTTAGCAACAGATCCTTTTTGTGGTGTGCACTTTCTCAATTGGGCTGCTGATGAATATCTCAGCTCTCTTACATGGTCCAAATGAAAAGCACAATAAAATTGAGGAAAATATAATTGAGAATGAAGTATTACTTGTAATAATTTTCTCAGATTATTTTTATGAGGTTAAATTATATTTCTCTCTCATATAAGGTGTAAAAGAATATCAAATTTGAAAGGAATGAATTGTTTGATAATCCTTAAAAATAATTTAGAAATGTGTTGACATTTAAACCATTTCTCTAAGATCTTGCTAAGGGTACAATCATACCACTCAAGAAAATGAGTCCAGCTGGTGCTATTATTTTACCACTTTGATGAAAGACAGTGTGTTCAGGTGGAGGTAGCTCCGACTTACTTATTTCTGTGGCCGTAACAGTGATGTTATGCCAAGGAGATGATTCCCGGTCAAGGGCTTTCAAAGTGAAAATAGAGCCATTTTCTGAGTGGATGCCAAAAATACGGTCCATATCAGTATGCCGATCAACAGAGTATCTGACAGAAGAGAGACTCATAAATCCAGGCATTCTTCTAAAGTTATTAGTTCTACTGTTTCTTGAAATTATAGGTAATTTCCACAATGATCTGACAAAGACGTGAAATGTAAAATGCTAACAACTTTCTTGAATTTTTATTTTATAGAATCGTTATTTGAGCAATTTCATGTATTTGACTCTTTCCACTTACAATTGCATGATTATGTGTACTTTAGAGCCATTATTTGTACACATAAATCTGGGTGGCAGCTGGTAAAGTGAGTTCTTAAGTATCACTTGGTTCACTTATCATAGGCCAACTGAAGTGCTCGAGACACATGAAACAGTAATGTGAAACTTGATTGAGTTGATCGTAATGAATAAATCAAAAGTATGTTAAAAAAATTCTTAATTGTGTCCAGAGTCCTCTATAAGTAAATAAAGAGAAGGCTATTATAAAATGCAAAGCTCATGAATGGCTTTTTATTCAAGAAACATCCAGCTGAATCCAGGCCTTCCTTCCATCTATCTCTCCAACTTATTTCAAATCAAAATGAAATGTCATATCACCACAGAGTTCTGTAACTTTTTCATTAGGGCTGTATATGGAAGACATCATTGTAAACTTTGCATCACTCTGCAGTTGGCAAAATAATATCTCCTCTCCCTAAGATATCTAAACCCTAATCCCCAGAACCTGTGAAGATGTTGTCTTACACCTCAAAAGTAACTTTCCAGATGTGATTAAGGTTAAAAACACTGAAAACAGGGGATTATCCCTGATTATCAAGATGCATCTAGTTTAATCCTATGAGCTCTTAAAAGTGGAAGGGGAAGGCTGGACATGGTGGCTCAAGTCTGTAATCCCAGCACTTTGGGATGCCAACGAAGATCACTTGAGGTCAGGAGTTCCAGACCAGCCTGGCCAACATGAAGAAACCCCATATCTACTACAAAATTAGCAGGGTGTGGTGGCAGGCCCCTATAGTCTGAGCTACTCCAGAGGATGCAGCAGGAGAATCGCTTGAACCCGGGAGGCGGAGGTTGCAGTGAGTTGAGACAGCACCACTGCACTCTAGCCTGGGTGACAGAACAAGACTCCATCTCAAAAACAAACAAACAAAAAATAGCATGGGAAGGCAGATAATTGGCTTAGAGAGATGAAACAGAAGAGAAAAAGAGAAGAGATTTGAAGAATGAGAAGTACTTGATCCTTTGCTGCTGGCTTTAAAGCTGAAGGAAAGGAGCCACAAACCAATAAACAATGAATGAAGGCAGCTTCTAGAAACTGGGGGTGGTCCTTAAGCTGACAGCCAGTAAGAAAACAGGGACCTTGCACACACAACTGCAAGGAAGCTGACTGATCACAACCTGAATGATCAAGGAAACAATTCCCTGGCTGGAATCTGCAGAAGGAAAATGACCTTTTCACACCAGCACCTTGACTTTAGCCCAGTGAGACTCACACTGAACTTCTGACCTACAGAAGTTCACACCTATCTGTAAGATAACACATTTATAGTATTTTTTTTTTTTGTGGCAGCAATAAAAATCTAACATATACTTAAAAGATAAATTTTAGAAAAGATTAATTTATATGACAGTCCTTCAGTTACATCAGACCATGTTATGCCGTACTAGCTAATTTTTTACGTCTTTTTGAGATTTCTGTTGCAGAGCCTTTAATTGAGCCTTATCAAAAAGCGAGTGCTTCTCAAACGTTAACATTTAGGTGAATCACGTACGAATGAGTTTGATTCAATAGCTCAGGGGTGGGAGCTAGGATTGTGCATTTCTAACAAACTCTTAGATGAATCCTATGCTGTAGCTCCACAGACTAGGTTTTATATAGCAGTTTTAGACTATGAGATAAAGTGATTAGAATAAGAACAGAAACAGGAAAAGCAATGAAGGACAATTAACAGATTAATCAGCCCCTGGTGTAGTCCTCATTTTTCTTGGTATCTTATTAAAGGCAACTTATCTTATTATGAACTTCTTTTTGATCAAGTGAATTGGAAAATCACAGTTCCCATTATAAATCTTTAATATATTCATGCTTTGGCACTGACTTTGGCAAACATAATTAATAGATATTTAGGTTTTGAAACATTATGAAGTATTGGCAATTTTTAAATTATTGGGTGAACATACATTAACCTCAGCTGTATTTTTTTTGTTGTTGTTTAAATTGTTTGTTAAAGGACATCCTTCTTTTTTTTTTGTTGGAGTTTTGCTCTTGTTGCCCAGGCTGGAGTACAGTGGCACAATCTCGGCTCACCACAACATCAGCCCCCCAAGTTCAAGCGATTCTCCTGCCTCAGTCTCCTGAGTGGCTTGGATTACAGGCATGCACCACCATGCTCAGCTAATTTTGCATTTTTAGTAGAGACGGGGTTTCTCCATGTTGGTCAGGCCAGTCTGGAACTCCCGACCTCAAGTGATCCACCTGCCTTGGTCTCCCAAAGTGCTGGGATTACAGGCCTGAGCCACTATGCCCAGCCAGAACATAACTATTTAATCTATTGTTTGAGAATTATGCTGAACCTAAGGGATCTATTAAGTAAACTTGTGTCTGATCATAATTTTAACGATTTAATATAGTACATGAAGATGCTTGCTTAATTTACTTTCTACTATATTTTATAAAATCATATTGCAGAGTTACAGATACTGCTTCAAAGAGAGTATTTGGGCCATGGAAAAAAAAGTCATTGGGTGTCATCTCAATGGTGGAATTGCTGAAAAACTTCATATAGTTGGTCTCAGGTTCTACCTCCCTTTTGTCATTCAGTAGGATTCTGCAATCCACAACAGAACTACATGGAAATGATAGTATTCTCTCAAGATGTTCAGTAATCATTGTTGTAATCTTTCCACAAGGTGTTATAAAAAGAATTTAGGCACTTAAAATACAATCATTTATGCCAGGCACAGTGGCTCACACCTGTAATCCCAGCACTTTGGAAGGCCAAGGTGGTCAGATCACAAGGTCAAGAGATCGAAACCATCCTGGTCAACATGTGAAACCCCATCTCTACAAAAAATACAAAAATTAACTGGGTGTGGTGGCAGGCGCCTGTAGTCTCAGCTACTCAGGAGGCTGAAGCAGGGAATCGCTTGAACCCAGGAGGTGGAAGTTGCAGCGAGCCGAGATCACACCACTTCACTTCAGCCGGGCGACAGAAGCTTCTGCTTCCAGAAATGTTTTATTTTATTTTATTGTTTTCTGGATGCAGAAGTCATGTCGGCTTTTAGCTAACAATTCTTTATCAGGCTATTATCAGAGATAGATCTGATTTGTAAAATTACAATGTAGTAAAATTTAGCATGCAAGTTATATGAAATTTTTCTTTTTAATCTCTATTTCCAGTTGTGCTAACATGAAACAAAATATTACGTTTCCTATCTATAGGTTTCAACTCTCTTACAATTCCTGATGTGGGCTTTATTGATGTTGGAACCAAATCACTATTACAAGGTTTTTGAGAGAAAAGCAAAGAAAGTCATTGGAACAATAAAAATATATTTTTTCCTTAGCTACACATACTCTGCTTATGAATGAAAATAAACCTAAAATGTAAACAAAGTGAAAGTAAAAGAACATAACTACATCTGTGCATTGAATGGAGCTCAATTCATAATATTCACCTATAAATATTTCTATTTTTAGAAAGGTAAATAGTTAACGATTACCTGCTTATGTCTGAATATTTCTTGGATTTCTTCCTACTGTTTCCATTGAAGATCAGAGAGGAAAATAAAATTTCCTTTTGTGCTCATTGCTAGTTGCTCTCAAGTTTGGCCTAGAGATTACTATGATATTTCTATGACTGAGGAATAGCTAACAATTGCAACATGATAAAAATCAAACTTTGAAATATTTGCAGCTTTTTTCAGGATCAAAATAGATTTGGGTTTCTGGTCACCCTACTCTTAGGTACAACTTTGAAAGGCACTATTTTTCACCTTAAGAATCCATGAAGGAAACTTGCTAATGATACAGAAATAGCTCACTTTTAACTTTGACATTGCCAACCTCCAGGACTATATTCAGATTTTTGTTTCCAGGGCAAACGATGTCTCGCAATTTGTCAAAACTCAGAGATAATTTTCTTTTATTTAGCAGCCAAATTTCTATTTTCAACACAGAATAGGACATTCTGATTTACTTTTAATAATAAATACACTGGATTACCACAAATGACCAGAAAGAGCCTGATAAACCCTCCACACAGAACAAAGCTATCTCTATATTCCAGCAGATGGCCTATTATGACAACAATATTTTATTGATCTCCTCACATTGAATTTTGGACAATAAGTTAAAAAAAGGCCATTGTCATAATTTTTTGTATGAATACTTTCTGCAGAGACAGGATCCAATCATATAGGCATCAAACAACATGTGCAAGAGAAGAACACAAGAGCTCTCTTCCCACAGAAGCTGAACTCTGCTTTTCATTTTTCTTGTTTGCTCTTTGTATTTTTGTGTTCTACCATTAAAAGTCAAGCATGTGTCATATATATATATATATATATATTTTTTTTTATTTTTACTTAGCACAAATAATCTAAACTAAATTACAGACACCAGAACAAATGAGTAATATGTGAGATATGTCAAGAATACATTCCTTTTTCTCTACTAGATTCTATATACTTCTTCCACTGGCTAGGTCAATTTAGCTAGGATGTCATTTTACTTTCCAGCTACTGAACTCCAGAAACATGTTTCTTATAGCTGTGACCTATCCAACCTTCATTATCTCTCAAAAATGAGTAGAGTATTAGCTATACAATGACATTATTTTTAATTTCATTTGAAAAAAAGTTCAAATCTTTTTCACAGAGATTAGTGATATTATTGTTAGATTATTATTATTTTACCTCTTGCAATAAAATCAAACAAATATGAGAGAAGTAGCTCTATATAGGAATGCACTTACACATTTATTTCATTTATTTGGAAGTCATGGACATTTTATTGAGGCATGATTAAATCTTTCACCAGAAAGTTTGTTTTGTTACCTTTCAATTCCACAGCAGTAGAAAGGATTTCTTTTAAAAATCATTGAACTTTAAGTACGTTAAGCATAAAATAGGTGTGAAATGAGGCAACATGTTCTTTCAGTTCTTGTAAAGCTATAATCAACCCTGTAACTTTGGAGATCCATGATTACTAATGAGGTGAAGCAGAGCTGACAACAGCTGCTAATTGTAACCATAATCTCATGCTGCAAGTGGCAGATGTATTTCAGAAAATATATTTGATGAACAGATTTAATCGTGGATGAGAATTAGTTCCCAATCTTTCCCTGGAAAAATGTTTCTCCGTGATGCTTATCATCGCCTATTTCTGCTCTGAGATCAGTCATCCTTCTAAATTTGATCATAGCAAACAAAACAGTCCCATGTTACAATGTCGCATTCTTGGTGAATTATTGCTCATTTTTCTTCACACTATATTTGGATATCTAAAGCTTTTTTGCATACATATTATATGTTAACAGGAACCATCCTCTATGCTGTGTTTTCAGGTATGACCTCATAAATTGGCAGAATTGGTAGTACCAACTGAAGAATACAATTCAAGATTCATTTGGTCTCTCAACATATTTATTCTGCTTATAATAATTCTTGAAATGTTACAGGTGAAATTATAATGGATTATTTCCAGGACTTGAGTACTTTATACAAAACAAAGATTCCTGGAAGACTTTTAAACTGAAGTTTTTTTTTTTTTTTTTGAGAAAAAGTTTCACTCTTTCACCCAGGCTGGAGTGCAGTGGCATGATGTTGGCTCACTGCAACTTCTGCCTTCCGGTTTCAAAGGATTCTCCTGTCATAGCCTCCTGAGAAGCTTGGATTACAGGCGCCCACCACCAAGCCCGGCTAGTTTTTTGCATTTTCAGTAGAGATGGGGTTTCACCATGTTGGCCAGGCTGGTCTCGATTCCTGGCTTCGTGATCTGCCTGCCTTGGCCTCCCAAAGTGCTGGGATTACAGGTGTGAGCCATCATGCCTGCCCTAAATTGAACTTTTATTCAGTTGTTTTTAAACACTGGGAAGCAAGGTTGCACATTTTACTATCAGTCTTTGAATGAGAAATGATAGCCCCAGAAAATTATCAGATATAGGGGAGGTTATATATACACACACAATATACACACAAGTATATGTGTGTATATGTATAGATTGTATATACATTTATTGATGATGTGTAATATACGTGATATATTATTTATACAATAGAAGACTAAGAGTTTAATGACATTAGCAAATAAAATTTTAAAAATCTTTAGACATATATACAATGAATTAAATCATATAAAAGTGAGATAGCAGACTGACAAAATGTATGAAAGATGGAATATTCAGTGGAATGCAGTAAAATAACACTAGAGTATCTATTGAGCAGAGAATCACAGTTGTCTTATGAGCTACAAAATTTCCTGTGTCATCTATGTTTTCTAAAATGAATTACTACAATTATGTAAGCATGGACATGTTAAAAAATAATTTTCTCTAACTTCCTCTTTTGGCAAAGATGTATACAGGTGCTGGATTTACCATAATACTAAAGTTAAAAAAAAACAGACAAAATACATTAAATAATTCTTAAAGTACAGGACATAGGAAAACAAGACAATCATCCCTGAGAGAAAGGAAAGAAATGAGGTAATCCCTAACAGTTTCCCACTATGCTGTCTGAATACGGTTTTCATAATGCAGGACGTGGGGACACAGATGGAGTTTGCCAGTCTCCCTGAGTAGAGGAGATGATGCTGAGTCCAGAGAGACTAAAGTAGCTAAAGTTTGCAGGAAGAAGTAACAGAGAAAACCATTGAAATCTAAAAAGAATCTCACTCAACTTTTCAGCTATATATCTATGAGAATATGAATGGAAACACGAAACAAGAAATGACAGAGATAACCAATCACAAGGATTAGAGGGAGAAAAGGTATGAACTGGGAATGGCGCTAGTCATCACCAGACAAAGTAGAAAACCTCATAATTTGCAAGACTTTTGGTAGACTATTCAGAAAGGTTGATTAATGGGGCAAAATTAGTCCAAGATTAAGGTTTGCTACAAAACCAAGATTCAAAAGAATTAAGCTGTTTTAAGAAAGAGCAAAACTTGATAATATTTATTAGAACGTGAAGCTATTTAGCACTGAATCTAGTAAAACTCACAATGTCCATAATCCAATCAGAAATTACAGAAAGAGAAAGAAGCAGAAAAATGTGAATTCAAAGAAAAATCTATTAATTAAAAACAACCCCCAAATAACACCATTGACAGAATTAAATATGATATTTTAAAATTTAATAGGCATGCTAAGGAGATGCATGTTTAAAAGCATATATATATATATATATATATATATGTCTTACTATATATAGTATATTAAAGAACCTTTAAAGAAAAGACTACAAATCAAAGATTCAAAAATACTCTGCATGAAATTAAAGCAGATAAGATGTTGCAGAAAAATAATTAGTGAACTTGTAGATGAAGATGAACCTTCATTTTCATATTCATGATGGAGATGAATTAATTATTTTATTCTTTTCCTTTTTGTCATTTTGAATAGATTCAAAATGTCATTGAATAGATTCAAAATGAGAAAAAGGAAAACAATGAAAAAAAGAGATCCAATAAACAATGTTATACCTTTAAGAAAATTGATATAATCATACTTAAATTATTTCAAGGAAAAGAGGGTAGGGCAAAACATATTGAAGAAACAACTACCAAAAATGTTCTAAGTTTAACAAAAGGTATATACTCAGAATTGAAGAAGCTCAATTAACTCTAAGTGAAAAAGAAATAAAGCATACTAGAGTAAGGCACATAATAAACAGCTCAAAGCTAGTGACAAAATTAAAAGCATTCTGAGAAACAAGTAAAGTAACAAAGATAGAAACAAATTTAAGAGCACAGCAAAATCTTTACTGTACTGATAAGAAACCCTCAATCAAAAAGTCTACATTCAGCAAAAATTTTTAAGAAGAGCGATAAGCCAAAAAAGAAATAAAATAGAATGAAACATACTGTATTAACCCAAAGAAGGCAAACAATAAGAAAGAGGAAACCGATAAGAGATGGAAAAATCAGAAAACAAAGAGCAAAATGATAAATAAATGTAACAGTATCAATAATCACATTAAATATAAGTGGTTTAAACATTTCAATGTAAAGTCACAGAATTTTAAATGAGGTTATAAAGCAAGACCCACCTATCTGCCTATTATACAAGTAATGTTTAAACAAAAAAAGCCAGTAATTTAAAAGTGGAGTACATTTATTAATATCAGAATGTTGTAAAAAATAGCTAAAGCTATATTTAGAAGGAAATTTACATTACTATGATGTACATATTAGAAAAATACTATTTCTTGAATAAATGACCCCAGCTTGCAAGTCAAAAAACAGAAAAGAACAAATAAAACCCCTAAATAATAAAGAACAAAAAATAATAAAATAGAAAAATATTTTTAAAACATTTGCAAACCCCTCTCTAGTTACCTCCTCTACAGGCAAGGCATCTCTGAAAGAAAGGCAGCAGCCCCAGCCAGGGGCTTACAGATAAAACTCCTGTCTCCCTGGGACCAAGCACCTGGGGTAAGGGGCAGTTGTGGGTGCAGCTTCAGCAGACTTAAACATTCCTGCCTGAGAGCTCTGAAGAGAGCAGTGGATCTCCCAGCACAGTGCTGGAGCTCTGCTAAGGGACAGACTGCCTCCTCAAGTGGGTCCCTGACGTCTGTGCCTCCTGACTTGGAGACAACTCCCAGCAGGGGTCGACAGACACCTGATATAGAAGAGCTCTGCTGGCACCTGGCAGGTGCCCCTCTGGGACAAAGCTGCCAGAGGAAAAAACAGGCAGCAATCTTTGTTGTTCTGCAGCCTCCACTGGTGATACTCAGGCAAACAGGGTCTGGAGCAAACTCCAGCAGACCCGCAGAAGAGGTGCCTGACTGTTAGAAGGAAAACTAACAAACAGAAAGGAATAGCATCAACAGCATCAAAAATGACATCCACAAAACAATACCATCCAAAGGCTACCAACATCAAAGACAGAAGGTAGATAAACAAAGATGAGGAAAAACCAGCACAAAAAGGCTGAAAATTCCAGAAGCCAGAACACCTCTTCTCCTCCAAAGGATCACAACTCCTCAAAAGCAAAGAGACAAAACTGTGTGGAGAATGAGTTTGACAAATTGACAGAAGTAGGTTTCAGAAGGTGGGTAATAGCAAACTCCTCTGAGCTAAAGGAGCATGTTCTAACCCAATGCAAGGAAGCTAAGAACCTTGAAAAAAAGGTTAGAGGAATTGCTAACTAGAATAACCAGTTTAGAGAAGAACATAAATGACCTGATGGAGCTGAAAAACACAGCATGAAAACTTCTTGAAGCATACACAAGTATCAATAGCCAAATCAATTAGGTGAAAGAAAGAATATTGCCTATTGAAGATAAACTTAATGAAATACAGCATAAAGACAAGATTACAGATAAAAGAATGAAAAGGAATGAAGAAAGCCTCCAAGAAAATGGGACTATGTGTAAAGACCCAAATTACATTTGATTGGTGTACCTGAAAATGATGGGGAGAATGGAACCAAGTTGGAAAACACTCTTCAGGATATCATCCAGGAGAACTTCCCCAGCCTAGCAAGACAAGCCAACATTAAAATTCAGGAAATATAGAGAACACCACAAAGATACTTCCTGAGAAGAGCAACCCCAAGAAACATAATTGTCAGATTCACCAAGGTTGAAATGAAGGAAAAAGTGTTAAGGGCAGCCAGAGAGAAATGTCAGGTTTACCCACAAAGGGAAGACCATCAGACTAACAGTGGATCTCTGTGCAGAAACTCTGTAAGACAGAAAAGAGTGGGGGCTAATATTCAATATTCTTATAGAAAAGAATTTTCAACCCAGAATTTCATATCCAGCCAAAGTAAGGTTCATAAGCAAAGGAGAAATAAAATCCTTTACAGACAAGCAAATGCTAAGAGAGTTTGTCACCACCAGGCCTGCCTTGCAAGAGCTTCTGAAGGAAGCACTCAAAATAGAAAGGAAAAACTGCTACTAGCCACTGCAAAAACATAGCAAATTGTAAAGACCATCAACACTCTGAAGAAACTGCATTAACTAAGGGGCAAAATAAGTAGCTAACATCATAATAACAGGATCAAATTCACACATAACGATATTAACCTTAAATGTAAATAGGCTAAATTACCCAATTAAAAGACACAGGCTGGCAAATTAAGAGGCAACACCCATCACTGTACTGTATTTAGGAGACCCATCTCAGTGCAAAGACACACTTAGGCTCAAAATAAAGGGATGGAGGAATATTTACCAAACAAAAGGAAAGCAAAAACAAACAAACAAACAAACAAACAGAAAAACCAGGGGTTGCAATACTAGTCTCTGATAAAACAGACTTTAAACCAACAAAGATCAAGAAAAAAACAAAGAAAAGCATTACATAATGGTAAAGGGGTTGATGCAATGAGAACAGCTAGCTATACTAAATACAAATGCACCCAACAGAGGAGCACCCAGATTCATAAAGCAGGTTCTTACAGACCTACAAAGAGACTTAGACTCCTACACAAAAATAGTGGGAGACTTTAACACCCCACTGTCAATATTAGACAGACCACCAAGACAGAAAATTAACAAGGATATTCAGGACTTGAACTCAGCTCCAGATCAAGCAGACCTAATAGACATCTACAGAACTCTCCACCTCAAATCAATAGAATATACATTCTCCTTAGCACCACGTCACACTTATTCTAAAATTGACCACATAATTAGAAGTAAAACGCTCTTCAGCAAATGCCAAAGAATGAAAATCATAACAAGCGGTCTCCTTGAACACAGTGCAATCAAATTAGAGCTCAGGATTAAGAAACTCATGCAAAACCACACCAGTACATGGAAACTGAACAATCTGCTGTGGAATAACTTATTTATTTACTGGGTAAATAACAAAATTAAAGCAGAAATAAATAAGTTCTTTGAAACCAATGAGAACAAAGATACAACATACCAGAATCTCTGGGTCACAGTTAAAGCAGTGTTTAGAGGGAAATTTATAGTATCAAATGCCCACAGGAGAAAGTAGGAAACATATAAAATCGACACCCTAACATCACAATTAAAAGAACTAGAGAAACAAGAACAAACAATTTCAAAAGCTTGCAGAATACAATAAATAACTAAGATCAGAGCAGAGCTGAATTAGATAGAGACACAAAAAACCCTCAAAAAATTATGAATCCAGGAGCTGGTCTTTTGAAAAATAGACACGCTGCTAGGCAGTCTAATGAAGAAGAAAAGAGAGAAGAATCAAGTAGACACAATACAAAATAATAAAGGGGATATCACCACTGATACCACAGAAATACAAACTACCATCAGAGAATACTATAAACACTTCTATGCAAATAAATTAGAAAATCTAGAAGAAATGGATACATTCCCAGACACATACATTTTCCCAAGACTAAACCAGGAAGAAGTCAAATCCCTGAATTGACCAATAACAAGTTCTGAAATTGAGGCAGTAATTAATAGCCCACCAACCAAAAAGAGACTAGGATCAAACAGATTCACAGCCAAATTCTATCAGAGACACAAAGAAGAACTGGTACCGTTCCTTCTGAAAATATTCCCAACGGTAGAAAAAGAGAGATTGCTCCTTAACTCATTTTATGAGGCCAGAATCATCCTAATATCAAAACCTGGCAGAGGCACAACAAAAAAAGAAAATTTCAGACCAATATCCCTGAATAGCATCTATGCGAAAATCCTCAGTAAAATACTGGCAAACCGAATCCAGCAGCACATCCAAAAGCTTATCCAGCACCATCAAGTTGGCTTCATCCATGGGATGCAAGTCTGGTTCAACATATGCAAATCAATAAATGTAATCCATCACATAGGCAGAACCAATGACAAAAACTACATGATTATCTCAATAAAGGCAGAAAAGACCTTTGATAAAAATTCAACAACCCTTCATGCTAAAAACTCTCAATACTCTATGTATTGATGGAACATATCTCAAAATAATAAAAGCTATTTATGACAATCCCACAGTCAATATTATACTCAATGGGCAAAAGCTGGAAGCATTTCCTTTGAAAACCAGCAAAAGACAAGGATTGTGCTCTCTCACCACTCCTACTCAACATAGTATTGGAAATTCTGGCCAGGGCAATCAGGCAAGAGAAAGAAATGTAGGGTATTCAAATAGGAAGATAGGAAGTCAAATAGTCCCTGTTTGCAGATGTACTGTATATTTAGAAAACCCCATTGTCTCAGCCCAAAATCTCCTTAAGCTGATAAGCAACTTCAGCAAAGTCTCAAGATACAAAATCAATATGCAAAAATTACAAGCATTTTATACCCAAAAATATACAGAGAGCCAAATCATAAGTAAGCCCCCATTCATAACTGCTACAAAGAGAATAAAATATCTAGGAATACAACTTACAAGGGATTTCAAGGATCTCTTCAAGGAGAACTACAAACCACTGCTCAAGGAAATAAGAGAGGACACAAACAAATGGAAAAATATTCAATGCTCATGGATAGGAAGAATCAATAATGTGAAAATGGCTATACTACCCAAAGTAATTTATAGATTAAATGCTACCCCCATCAAGCTACCAATGACTTTCTTCAGAGAACTGGAAAAAAAGACTTTAAATTTCATATGGAACCAAAAAAAAGAGCCCATATAGCAAAGACATTCTTAAGCAAAAAGAACAAAGCTGGAGGCATCATGCTACTTGACTTTATACTTCAAGGCTACAGTAACCAAAACAGCATGGTACTGGTACCAAAACAGATATATAGATGAATGGAACAGAACAGAGGTCTTTCTCAGAAATAACATCACCCATCTACAATGATCTGATCTTTGACAAACCTGACAAAAGCCAGCAATGGGGAAAGGATTTCCTGTTTAATAAATTGTGCTGGGAAAACTGGCTAGCCATATGCAGAAAACCAAAACTGGACCACTTTCTTATACGTTATTCAAAAATTAACTCAAGATAGATTAAAGACATAAACATAAGACCTAAAACCATAAACATCAGAAACCTAGGCAATACCATTCAGGACATAGTCATGGGCAAAGGCTTCATGAATACAACAAAAGTAATGGCAATGAAAGCCAAAATTGACAAATGGGATCTAATTAAACTAAAGAGCTTTTGCACAGCAAAATAAACTGTCATCAGAGTGAACAGGCAATCTACAGAATGAGAGAAATTTTTGCAATCTATCCATCTGACAAAGGGCTAATATCTAGAATCTACAAAGAACTGAAACAAATTTACAAGAAAAAAACAACTCCATCAAAAAGTGGGTGAAGGATATGAACAGACACTTCTCAAGAGAAGATGTTTATGCAGCCAACAAGCATATGAAAACAAACTCATCATCACTGGTCATTAGAGAAATGCAAATCAAAACCACATTGAGATGCCATCTCATGCCAGTTAGAATGGCGATCATTAAAATGTCAGGAAACAACAGTTGCTGGAGAGGATGTGGAGAAATAGGAACACTTTTACAGCGTTGGTGGGAGTGTGAATTAGTTCCACCATTGTGGAAGACAGTGTGGTGATTCCTCAGCGATCTAGACCCAGAAATACCATTTGACCCAGCAATCCCATTACTGGGTATATACCCAAAGGATTATAAATCATTCTACTATAAAGACACATGTATACATATGTTTATTGAAGCACTGTTCACAACAGCAAAGGCTTGGAACCAACCCAAATGCCCATCAATGATAGATTGGATAAAGGAAATGTGGCACATATACACCATGGAATACTATGCAGCCATAAAAAAGGATGAGTTCACATCCTTTACAGGGTCATGGATGTAGCTGAAAAATATCATTCTCAACAAACTAACACAAGAAGGGAAAACCAAACACCACATGCTCTCACTCATAAGTGGGAGTTGAACAATGAGAACACCTGAACACAGGGAGGGAACATCACACACCAAGGCCTGTTGGGGGGTGGGGAGCTAGGAGAGGGATAGCATTAGGGGAAATGCCTAATGTAGATGACAGGTTGTTGTATACCTACTGCACGTTCTGCACATGTATTCCAGAGCTGAAATTATAATAATTAAAAAAAAATAAACTAAGGACATATGACAAGCTGAACAAGGAAAGCTGGCAGCAAATCATGAAGTAATAATGCATTGGTCAGAGGCTGGGATCTGTATACAGGAACCCCAGGGCCCTCAAGATATGTGCAGTGGCTCATGACTGCAAACCCAACACTTTGGGAGGCCAAGGTGGGTGGATCACTAGAGGCCAGGAGTTGAAGACCAGCCTGAGCAACATGGCGAAACTCCATCTCTATTAAAAATACAAAAATTAGCTGGGCCTGGTGGCCCACGCCTGTGATCCCAGCTACTTGGGAGGCTAAGGCACAAGAATTGCTTGAACCCAGGAGGCAGAGGCTGCAGTGAGCCGTGCTTGTGCCACTGCACTCCAGCCTGAGTGACAGAGCAAGACTCTATCTCAAGAAAAAAAGAAATAAATATATAAAAGATAATATTTTAAGATGAAGAAATAAAATGTGAACATAACCATGTTTACCTTTTATCTGTTAATTTCTATTTTCATGATCCATTAAACTGTACATTTATAATATCCATTAGGTAGTGCATTTATATAGTTTATAAAGGGGCATACATAAATGTTTTACCAGTGGGGATTTTGTTCAATAAAGTTGAGAGACCCCTGCAGCAGGCAACGAGAGCTGAAGGAGCCTGGGGAGAAATAGATCAGTGTGGGATCCAGCCAAGAGGCAAGGAGGGGCAGAATTGAAATGGGTGGGAGAGGGGAGACTATCCCAGTCCAGAAGAGAACAGCATCCAAAAAATGGAGGTTGGTAGCCACAGAATGCATCTGAGACTGGAAAGAGACTGACCAATCTAGGGAGGAGGAAATGCGCTTGAGAATGGAATAATAGATACAGATTTGTTGTCAGAGAGAGCAGGGCAGGGCACAGGGCGTTTCAGTCCATGAATACAGGGTGAGACCCACAGGTGGAGGACCTGAAGACTGAGAGGTGAGAGTGGGTATTTAGGAGGTTTTGAACTGGGCTCTGACAGGTTGAAAGTTATGTTTATGAAAAACTAATGGGGTTGAAGTGGAAAGTGTGAGATGAGGATTTTCAGTAGAAATCATGGACAGAAGGTGAGAGCAGATTATGTTAAATTGGTGCAAAAGTAATTGCAGTTGTGCCATTAAAAGTAACGTCAAAAAATGCAATAACTTTTGCACCAACCTAATACTTAGGTGGTAAAGATACAACATGAGTCCCTGATGATTCTGGGTTACTGACTAACCCTGTGCTCAAGTTCATTGTCCAGGGTGGTCTACCCAACAGGGAGCACTCCATGCTAGGCAGGCTCAGGCTCTGGGTCAATCGACTCAGTTTGAATTCAAGCTTTACTGCTTCTTTCATCTGTAGCCACACACAAGATACTTTCACCTCTGAAATTTGTTTTCTCATCTGTAACATGGGAATAATAATAATAATAATAATAATAATAATAATAGTGCCCACCTGATGGGGTTATTGTGGGAACTAAGAGGGATTTCCACTTACTTTGTAAAGGGCTTATCAATATAGTATTCAGAAGGGTTTCTAAAATTTTGAAAATTATGTTAATGAAAACAGCATTAATTGGATGAGATACTCTTTAAAAACAAACCTAAAGACAAATATATACATAAGAATTTTTTATTGACCCAATTTTCTGTTACTTTTATTTGTATTTCCCATTTCATTCCTTCAAAAGCGAATGTTAAATTTTTCCCCAAGCTTCCACTTTGAATTCCTGCCCTTCTCCTCCCTCACAGGCTCTTACGCCATGAGGGGTAATGACACCAACACTGAGCAGGTTCTCAAACTTCAGCATGGCTTCTTTAAACACATTGCTGGCCCCACTCACAGTTTCTGATAAGATTCTGGGGGATGCCAGCATTGCTGATCTGGAGATCACTCTTTGAAAACCACTGTTATAGAAAACAGAGTCCTACGTTTTTCTTCCTAGGCATATCCTAGGTATAGATTCTTGGCTCTGTGGTTAACTCCCTCACTTCATTAACTGAAGAAATCTTGGTGGTGGTAGAATTGAGAGATGGGAAGGCAATGTATTTTATTTCCTTGGGTTTACCTTTGCTGCGATTCATTACATAAGGAAAAGTAGAAAAAATAGAAATGCATGTAGACTTTGTGTGCCTCCACATAAAAGAGATATGACAAAGATTTGTTCTGTCATTAAAAGTAATCTCAGAGTTTTTCTCTAGCCATATGGGAACCAAGTCACGAAGCAGCCAATCCCTTTCTTCCTCCATCCTTTACTATGGGTGATTGGACGTTTCTTCCAAATGAATTTTACTTATAGGGGTTCCCTTAGCAATAGCTGATATTCATACACGTGGGTAAAACACAAAATGTGTTCTGATATGTAGATTTTGTTTACAACTCTAAGCTTATGCTAAAGGACAGATTTTTTACTATTATTTAAAATATTTTAAAATTGTGGCAAAATATACATAATACCAGCATATCTTGTTTTATTTCAGATTGCTTTACCACACTTTGCAGATACTGCATTTTGTACACATTAAAGGTCTGTGGCAACCCTGCCTTAAGCAACTCTATCAGGCCATTTTTCCAACACCATGTGTTCACCTCACGTCCCTGTGTCACATTTTGGTAAGACTCACCATATTTCATACTTTCAAATTATTATTATATCTGTTACGATGATCTGTGGTCAGTGATCTTTGATATTACTATGAGAATGGTTTTTGGAGCACCATGAACTGCATCCATATAAGACAGTGAACTTAATCAGTAAATGTGTGTGTTCTGACTGCTCTACCGCCAGCTGTTCCAAAGTCTCTCTCTGTCTCCTCAGGCCTCCTTATTCCCTTACACATCAATATTAACATTAGGCCAATTAATAATCCTACAATGGCCTCTAAGTGTTCAACTGAAAGAAAGAGTCATGTGCCTCTCAATTTAAATCAAAAGCTAGAAATGATTAAACATATTCAGGAAGGCACGTCAAAAGCCAAGACAAGACAAACGCTAAGCCTTTTGTGCCAAATAACCAAGTTGTGGATACAAGGAAAAGTTCTCAGGAAATTAAAAGTGCTACTCCAGTGAACACGTGTATGATAAGAAAAAGAATGGGCTTCATTGACGATAGAGAGAAAGTTTAGTGGTTTGGTTAGAAGATCAAACCAGCTGCAACATTCCCTTAAGCCAAAGCCTAATCCAGAACAAGACCCTAACTCTCTATAACGCTATGGATGCTGATACAGGTAAGGAAGCTGCAGAAGAAAAGTTCAAAGCTGTGGGGGTTGAATCATGAAATTTAAGGAAAGAAACTGTCTTCATAATATAAAAGTGCAGGGTGAAGCAGTAAGTGCTGATGGAGAAGCTGCATCAAGTTATCCAGAAGGTGTAGCTGAGATCACCGGCGAGGTGGCTACATAAACAACAAATATTCAATGTGAGCAAAACAGTCTTCTATTGGAGGAAGATGCCACCTAGGCCCTTCATAGCTAGAGAGTGTTGTTTGATGTATAGAAGTTTTAAATTTTGATACAGTTCAATGTACCTGTTTTTCCTTTTTTAGCTTGTGTTTTTCCTATCATATCTAAGAAATCATTGCCAAATCCAAAGTATGAAGCTTTCTCTCTATGTTTTATTCTGAGAGTTTTATAGTTTTAGCTCTTTCATTTAGGTCTTTAACCTATTTGGGGTTAATTTTTGTACAAAGTAAGGGTCCAATTCTATTTTTTGCGTATAGATATCCAGTTTTCTCAATACGTTTTGTTGAAAATACTATTTTCTCTATGGAATGATCTTGGCACTCTTGTTGAAAGTTATTTGAACATATATGTGAGTGCTCAGCAACTTGTAACTATCTATTGTTCATATCAGTATTATCACTCAAAGCTTGAAATCTCTTAGCGGTACCTAAGGTGACTTGAAATGTGATGATACCACATTGTGTCATTGAGCAGTTCCAAAACCTTTGTTTGATAGCTGCAATATCTCGGTCACCTCAGCATCTGTTTTTATTGGCTTTTTTTTTTTTAAGTGTCACATTTTTCTATTTCTTTGCAAGTCTGGTAATTTTTGATTGGATAGTGGGCATTGTAAATGACAAGTGATTGGGACTCTGGAATCTGTGGCATTCTTCCTAAGGGAAGCTTCCTTCTTCTAGCTGGCAATTGACTTGGCTGGCTTTGAACTCCCAATTGTCTCCCATATGGTGGGCAGCAGGTGAAATCTCAGCTCAGTTCTTTCAGATTCTAGCTCTTGCTTTTGGTTTGGCCTCCCCTAAGATCTCCCCCATACATGTTTGGTTTAGTAGTCTGCCAAGAATTTAATCAGATTTCTGTTCATAGATTTTTATGCACATTTTCTAAGACTCCCTTTTTTCTAGCCTCATAACTTGCAGACTTCTCTGAGCCTTAACTCTGTCCTCTGGCACCTTAAGCCAATAAGTTCACTGATTTCTGCCACTTAAATATACAGAGATTGAAGATTATCTCCAAGAAAAAAATCACACACTTGCAAATCTCACCCACTCTAGTTGATCTTTCAAGGTTCTGCCTGTATTTGGCCATTTCAAATAGTTCAAATAGTTGTCTTATTTTCTATATGTCAAGATTTTGTAATTACCTCAGGGAGTTATGTCTTATCAACCTATTTTACCATTAGCAGAAGCTGGAACTCAGAGTCTGTAAACAATGGATTTAATAAAGAATTTTCTTAACATAGGGATGACACGTTTCAGTTCATCTTAATGCCGTAAGGTGTGAGATTTCCTAGCTTACTACTCCTCTGTGTAATTCAGGTGCACAATATTTACTCTGTAATCTCCATTATTACATCACATATTAATCTCACTTTATAGGTTTCATCGCCACAGTCATTCTCTAAGCAAGATATTCTATTTTATGTTTGTGTGGAGGGAGAAGTGGAGGGTAAGCAGGTTTCTTTGTAACACATAAATTTCTCAAAAAGTTGAATTATCTATTCTGCTTTTAAGGTCTACATTGCTGAGACACTGAAGTCTCCTATGATTCTATTTCCCCAGATCTCTCAGTGTCTTAAATAGCTTTTACGTATTATTGATTTGAGGCGAGAGAAGGCAAAAGTGTTTCTTTTCAAGCAGCTTCCTCAAAAACTAATGATGCAACATAAAATTAAAAAGAAAATCTATGTCATGCAGAACTTGTGATGTACATTTTGTAGCATTCTCTAGGGTCCTGGTCAGAGAATCTGGAAGCAGTTTTTAAAGATATTTTAAGTATATATTGTATGTCCAAACTGCAAACAGAATAAATTGGAAAATAGAACCTTGGGAATACAAGCTCAAAGAGTCCATTTGTGGATGTACTGAAAAGCAATATTGGGCCTTCAATAATGGCAACATACTTCAAACTAGAATTTTAAGAAAGTAGCTATATTATTGTAGTGAAATCTCCACATTGTTGCTTGTTTTTACACACCAGCAGAAGAGGTGTGATTTACACAAAAAGAGTAAAGAGTAACTTGTCCCCATCATCCCTTTTTATCTAATACCCATGTTAAAGGTTTTAAAAAAATTTCACTATTAAATGCAATGATTTCAATCAGGGTGATGATCAGAATTATGTGGGGCCCTTTTTCAAATACACGAGCCTGAGCCCTACTCACAGGGATGTGGATTTGGTTGAACCCAAGTAGGGATTCGGACTCCTGTATTTTTTAAAGGCCCTTCAGAGAATCCTAGAAGCATCCCCTAGGCACCCCTAGAAAGAGTCTCCTCAATAAGAGTACATAACAAATCGTGCTCAGAGGTAAGGAAATAATGGAATGAAGAATGTTTATCATGACATTCAAGTCAAACTCAGGCTGTTTCAGATCATAAAAGATACAGGCAATAATGCTAAATGCTATATTTGGATGAAATTGAGCAAGTCTAAGAGAGTAAGTTTTGCAGATTATTCTTGGTGTCATCTTCTAAAAAATTACATAAGGCTCATTAAAATATCCTGATGACAGATAAAGGACCTAAAATCCAGATATGCATTTTATTCTCTTTCAGATTCAATAAATGGGAAGCAGATCTCAGCCACATGCAGAATTTAGCATGCACAGAGCTGTTCTCAGCCCCTGGAGGCAAATCTGATTTCTGGTTGAAATCACGTTACCATTGTATCTGTTTCTGTTCTGCTTATTGAAAGAGCTCTTGCCATGATTGTGGATGCTAAAACAGACTTGTCAAGAGCTAGTTCATGATCTGATGAAAGTAGCAGAGGTAGAAAGGCCCTTGAGAAAAAGAACACCAACACCAACTCTTGACCTATTTCCCACATACCTTTCACTTCTGGAGTCAGCCTCTCATTTTCAGTTTAAACGTTTGTAGATTAGCACACTGCATGGAAATTCTTTGAATGTGAGAACCAACCATCAGTTGGTGTGCTTTGTGACTGGTTCCTTTGTAGATAGTCAAATACAAAACAGGAAAGCAGAGAAGGAGAATAATGCTCTGGGAGTAATAAGGATGCCCTTGTGTTCCAAGTGTTTAATTTTTCTTGCTCTCATGTAACAGTCATCAGTGCAGGTGATCATGGGTGAAAAAGCTCTTCCCCTATGGAATCAAAGACTGAGAAGTTCTTTCATATGCATTCAATGGTTGAGAAATTTGTAAATTAAGTTTTCAGTGTAGAATAGTGGGGAAATGTTCTAAAGCTAAGATTGCTGAAAATATTGCAAATGCAGGTAATTCGCAGAAACGTGATATGTGTGGAATGATGTAATATTAAATTGTTTTATAATATTGGAAGCATCTTACCTTATAGTATAGTGTATTTTTTCTCAGCTTGCAACTTCTCCCCAACCATCTTACAGCTTTCAGTGTTGAGTATCTGGTAAATTTGTTATCAGAAAAAGTTGAGTACTAAGGCCGAGAGATTTTATAAATTTCTATCAACATCTTCTCACGAACTTGCAAAGTTGAAATTAATTTTTTCAGGCCACAAGCCTTATTGTAATTGCACAATGGTTATTAGTCCCTTGTTATATGTAGAAATTCACATATGATAGACAATATATATGAAGGATAATATATCATTGTCCTTCATAATCAAAATGGCATAAACAATGTTATGATGGTATATGTGCAGGTGCCTCACACTTTGAATCAGTGCCCATAACATATTGAGGAAGAAAACAAAGTATTTTTAACAGCTATGTACTGTTCAGTAAAAGTGGATATTCTTCCAGAACGTTAAACATAGCTAAAACTTTATACACTTAGGACATTATGTTGAAACTAAATTCCAAGCACAGTAATAGACAGCATAGGTCACACATTCTCAGAATTTGATCCAATAGCCCTTAGAGTGGTATAGAAGAGAAATGAGGAACCTCTTTTTTGTTTCTGTGTTGACCACATTATTATCTGCCTTTAATGAACTTTCACTTACAGAATTCTTTACATTTCTATGTCCATGATCTGAGGCCTTATCATAAGGATGAGCCAAAAATCTAGATACAGAGACTCTTTTCATTAGGCTCAGAAGGACATGATTTAGTGTTCGAAATTATTTTACTTCAAGATTTAGCATATTCTAGTCTGATTCATGCTCTGAAGTAAGCTAGATGAATATATGTCTAAGGCTGGACAATTTGTGACTAGAGTAAAATTGATAAAGTTGCCAGCCTTAAGGCGTCCTCTTCCTGGAATGAGAACCATTTCTAGACGAGAGGGCATACAACTTTAAGTGAAAAAGGAAATTAAAAAAGTGAAATCAGTAGTTGATGTTATGGCAACAGCTAGTTAATGTTGATATCTACCAAGAATATGTGCGCTTGTCAGATGGTGTGGTGAATTTCCATCCCTCCAGCTCCTCTTAGGGGTGCTCCTGTACCCTGCCCACCCAGATCCTGAGCCAGTCTTGGCTGGATCAGGCTGACTCTGTCTCTAAGGGACTGGGGACTAGGTGAGTAAGGAAGGGAGAATGGGGGATTAGTCTTGCATTTGTTCTGGAGTCATCAGCCCAATACTGAAAGACCCCCGGGGGTGACTGTTCACACTGAGCTGTGGCTTTTTTCTAAGCCTCCTTGGAGTTTTCCCAGGGGCCAGGATAGCCAGGTAAATCCAGTCCAGCATCTGGAATCAGTATCCCAGCTTTAAAGCCCAACTCTAGTCCTTACTGCGTGACCTGGGCAATTTACTCAACTTCTGCAACTCCTGGCAACCACCATTCTACTTTCTGTTCCTATGAATTTGACGAATCTAGATAACTCATATAAGCAGACTTACAGTATTTGTTTTTTTGTGAACATCTCACTTGACTTGGCATAAGGTTCTCAAAGTTCATTCATGTTATAGCATTTGTCAGAATTTTCTTCTTTTTTAAGGCTGAATAATATTCCCTTCAGTGTATATATCACATTTTGCTTATCTAGTTATTTATGGATGAATACTTGGGTTATTTCTACTTTTCAGCTATTGTGAATAAAGGTGCAGTGAACATGGGTGTACAAATATACTTTCAAGAGTCTGCTTTGGATTTTTTGGTGTATGTGCAGTAGTGGAATTGTTGGGTCATGTGATAATTCTATGCTTAATTTCATGAGGAACCACCACATTATTTTCGAGGGAGGACTTCTCTTCATAAAGGTTATTTTTGTGTAGTTTTGTGGGTTTCACCTTGATCCGAATTATATAATTAAGTATTGCACTACTTGACACCTAGGGTTCAGCTCTGATGCCAATACTTGAGGTCGACCCTGTTAATTTTTGTGATCATTTCATGAAGGACAGACTTTGGCTATAAAAATCTAAATATGCTGAAGAAAATGTCAAAATGCTAGATCAAGAGGAGAGGAGACACCAGGACATCTGGAAATCATTGGCATCAATCAAGAAATCGTTGCCTTACAGATATTGTGATGAGTGTTCCCTGTCAGTTATAAAAAACTAGTGATGTAGGAGGAGGAATGAAAAGGTGGTTTTACTGCGTTAAGAGGAATTAGTGCAGACCCCAAGCAGAGCAGATGTTGGCTCTCAGTTTTTAAATACCAGACTGGAAAGTCTTGTAGTATGCTCTCAGGTTGTGTTATTCCAGGCAAGCCACTGCTCACTTTGCCCTCAAGCATATTTCACGGTGAAAGCTTTACCTTCTGGGGTCTGTCTCGTGGTGACACATAGACTAAATGGAACCTAGTAGAAGTCACAGGAGCCATTGATTCAAGATCTTCCATTAACTAATGGGAAGGAACAGAAACAAGAAGTCCTTAGAAAGGAAGTATTTTTGAATTCTTGGGAGAAACACCAAATGTCCATTAAGGGCGAAGCCAATTGATAATGACAGCAACAAAAAATCCACTATTTTATTTCATTTGTTTATTTATTTATTTTTGAGACAGAGTCTTGCTCTGTCGCCTAGGCTGGAGTGCAGTGGCACAATCTTGGCTCACTGCAATCTTCGCCTCCTGGGTTCAAGCGATTCTTGTGCCTCAGCCTCCTGAGTAGCTGGGATTATAGGGGCACGCAACCAAGGCTGGCTAATTTTTGTATTTTTATTAGAGACAGGGTTTCACCGTGTTGATCAGGCTGGTCTGGAACTCCTGATCTCAGGTGATTTGCCTGCCTCGGCCTCCCAAAGTGCTGGGATTACAGACGTGAGACACTGTGCTCAGCCACTATTTTATTTCATTTAATCGAAAATTTATCTGAAGTTTCTTCATAGTGTTTAAGTTATATTCTGCCATGAAATAAAGAAAAAAGATTGATTGGTTTAGTCTTTATTAATAGTTTCCTAAACCTAGAGAGAAATTTTAGATTCATGTACATTTTTATTAAATCCTTGGGCATTTTATTCTGTAGAAAGGAAGAAAGTCGAGAATTAAATGTTTTCTGGTTTACGGTGAAACATTTTCTTTTTTAAATCTCAATTTCCAATCATCAAAACCAGAGTTTTCAAATGGCTTTGTAACCCTTCAACCTAAGAAAAAGATCTTTAGAATTAATTATTTCATAGGAGAAAAATGACAAAAAGGGAAAATATTTCTGTTAAAGTCGCTGTAGTACAAGACATTAGCTTGTTTAGCTTTTCTATGGAGGAAAAAGGTAGTGAATTAATTTTAGTTGCAATATGGGCCTGGATTCAATTTTAAGAGGCTCACCAGATGTCTAATACCTTGAGTGCTAACATTGATACAAATCTCAAAACTCAGCCCTAGGACATTGCACAGTGCAATCACCTGTCCTCTTTTCTTACAGTTTCTTTTCTACAGAGAAAATCTACAGGACATTAGTGGTCACAAAGAGGGATTACACAAAGGATTATTATTTGACATTCGAATTCACATAGAAACAGAGTATTTAATAAGCCAAGTATTAAGGACATTGGCAAAACGTGTTTTGAAAACATATATATTTGCATGCACAGTGATTACATTCTGCTAAAATACTGGAAGAATGATGTGGTTATTTCTGTTTTGTATAATAAGTGCTACTTCTCATTAGGCTTTGAATAGGAAAACTTTACAGTGTTTTACTTGTGACTAATAGGACTGAAATACGGAGAATTAAAAGATGCTTTTCATTTTTCTGACATACAGACACGTGGACTCAGGGAGAGGAGCATCACACACAGGGGACAGTTGCCGGGAGTAGGGGAGAGACAACAGGGGGTGGGGTGGAAGGGGAGGGTGGAGAGGGATAACGTGGGGAGAAATGCCAGATATAGTATGCACCTAAAGTAAAATATAATTTTTTTAAAAAAGTTGGAAATTTAATGTTTAGGTTAATTTTTCATTTTTAGTGCTTCTGGTAGGCATTCTTCACAAGATATTTTTAAGTAAGTGTGGGTAGAACAGTCCATTTTACAATTGCTGAGCAGATGGATGAGAGAGCTATAGTGATTACTTCAATCACTTCACTTAGCCATTGCCCAGTTCAACTTCAGGGACCTACTAGTCTTCTAAGCTGCTTGTTGACTGACTCAAACATTTAGAAGTTATTTATGGTAGGCCTGCTCTTGTACTAAACACTATGCTAGGTGCTGAGCCACAAAAAAGACAAAGGGGACACCATGCCTGCCTTCGTTAAGCTTGGAGTGGACAGATGCTTAGCAAATGACTATAGCACATAACTCACACACATCCTTTGCCACGTGCTTTGAGGAAGGCCATGGGGATGCTGTGGGAGTTATAAGCAGGGGTCTCCAGTGTGGAGAATGGATTGCGGGTGGTGGGTTGGAGATTGAAGATCAGTTGGGAAGTCCAGAAATTAAGGCTAAACGTGTTGTGCTGGGGGTTTTGGGACATAAAACTCTTCTAGGGCATTTGTATTTTAAAAGTGAAACTATAGGACCAATTGAATCTCCCAAATGAAACGGCAGAGTGCAAGGAGGTATTCTGGGACAGGGTAGCCTTCCCAGTGCCCTCGCCTGCAGCTCTCTGCCCTACCCCACTCCAGGTCACCTGAAAAACACTGCATCCTACTTTCTTAAAAGTCACCTATGTCTGTCCTAGAAACAGATTTCCTAACCATTTTTATATCCTCCATGTAGTTGAATGCTTCAGATCTATTCTCAGTTTTAAACTCAATTCTTAGCAAGCACTGGAAGTAAGCACCTTGGACTTCCATAAAATCAGATTCCTTCTTTTTATTTGGTGAAGACTCTTTTTTAAAATTTTAGATGAAATACCCGTAATGTAAAATTTATTATTTTAATGCTTTTTAAATGTACAGCTCACTAGCATGAAATACATTCACATTGTTGTGCATTCGTCACCACCCACCTACCTCCAGCCCTATACCCATTCAACAATAACCCCCCATTTTCCTCTCCCTCAACCCCAGCAACCCCCATTCTACTTTCTCTATGAATTTAATATTCTAGATACCCGATATAAGTGGATTTACATAGTATCTGTCCATTTGTGACTGCTTTATTTGACTTAGCATAATGTCCTCAGGATTCATCCATGTTGTAGCATGAGTCAGAACCTCCTTCCTTTTGAAGACTGAGTAATATCCTATTATCTGTATATGCTATATTTTGTTTATCCATTTAGCCTTTCATGGACACTTGGGTTGCTTCCACCTTTTGGCTATCGTGAATAACGCTGTTATGAACATGGGTGCATTGGCTTTTATTTTTAAGCAATAATATGCCTAAATGATTTTCATCTCTGTATATAGAGTAAATTGGTAACAGAAAATATTGTGAAAAAAGAGATTCGGGAAACCTGCTTGCAACACTTACTATATCCTATATTTGACGTGATTTTCATTGAGGGATGTCCCTCTTTGGGCATCCGTTTCCTTGCCTGTGAAAGCAGAATTGAGCTTCATCTCTATGGTCTGTGTGTAATCCTAACCACCACTCAGGAAGTAATCATAGGATTATAGCAAATTAAGGGTTGGATTAATATGGATGCTATATAATGTCTTTATTAACTGGGCTGTCCTAGGTATTTAAATGACCTCATGAACATGTGGGTTTTTTTTTTTTTCCCTTAATCTTCTCATCCTGAGAGAGAAGGGGACATTTAGAAGTGAAAAAAAAAAAAAAGGAACCTTTTTCTATGTGAGATCCTATGAAAAGAATGCTAAGTGCTCTCCTTAGCTTCTCCTTGTTAAGTGACACTTGCTTAAGAGGGTCTGTCTAATAGTAAAGCAATTTTCATTGGAATGTAAGTGGAATCCTTTGTCTCTGTCAAATGTAATTTAGAGATATGGCTACAAAAGCTCTCAATTTAAAACATATTTAAAGTCCTAGCTGTAGACCTGGCTAAGATCTCCATAACCTAAGAATGATGTTAGATAAATGCGTTAGCATTTGAATGACTGTGAAA
Source organism: Cacajao melanocephalus (assembly GCA_963573385.1). NCBI lineage: Eukaryota > Metazoa > Chordata > Mammalia > Primates > Pitheciidae > Cacajao > Cacajao melanocephalus. The sequence continues at coordinate 63,063 of CAUYLG010066522.1, forward strand.
CCTACACCAAACCTCTCTGGTGACCCAGAATATTAGATCCTCATTCTGTCTTGCATGTCGTGAATGAAATGGAGGGAGACCCTTCTTTCCATGTGCCCTTAGAAACTCATATGTTCTTTTCCTTATAGGTTCGTTTAGGGTTTATCCTGTAAGGATGGTCTATATGCTTATTTACTAAGAATCTAATATGACAGGGCCGTATCAGAAGCCCTCTCCAATATACACAGAGAAGGGCTATCCTTCAAAATAAAATATTCTGTTGGTTGAAATTGTCTTGTGCAAAGACACAAAGGTTGAGGAAGCAAGAATCATTGGGTTTGTATGCTAACCTTCAATTTATGGAAGGTTTAGGTTCACCAGATAAGATGGAAGATACCCAGTTTGAACATAAGAAATACTTTTTATTTTTTATTTTTTGTTAGTATAAGTGTGTCCCAAATACTGTATAGGGCGTACTTATACTTAACAAGAATTTATTTATCTGAAATCCAAATTTCAGGCATTTTGTATTTTTATTTGCTAAATCTAGCAACCCTAACTAGATTGTATGAAAAACATGGTAGATGTACTCAGTTTCAAAGACAACAGAACTCTCAAGAAGAAGAGTTTAGTATCTAAGAGGATCTCACAAACATGTGTGCTCATTCAAATCATGCTTTACTGATGAAGACACAGAACAGTAATAGGCAAGACTTCTATATGGATTTGAAAATGAAGACATTTTTAATGACTGAAAATCACAGTGCAATGGATAGAAATCAATATGCCCCCAGCACTAAAATTTATCCAGAGTTAAGTACAATAAAGTCCAGGTAGCAGGCTTAAAAGAATTGTACTATATTCTCATTTTCAAATTTTTATAAAACTGTATATTTGTGGAGTATTTGTCAACATGACTGCTGAAGACAGATGTTTCTGTTCTATTAGCCCAGAGTCATATAGTGAACTAGAAAGAGGATAAAATCATTTTTAAATGGAGAAGATGGTTTTATGAGATGTAAACGTTTGTGGCAAATGGAAGAGCTGGGGGGAAAATAGCATTTTTAATCAATAATTGAAAGATACTAAAAATCACCTGAATAGGTGCCTCATGAGCAATTTGTTATTGTAGAAAGAACTTGTAATATTTGGCTGTGTCCATAGACCAAGGTCCAACATTCCCCTCCACCTGTTTACAAGTCAACTCTTAAAAACTTGAACAAGCGTACCAAGCCAATGACGCACTCAATAGCCACAAGACGGCCCATTAGTGATTGGTGATGAGCCAGGACTCTACCAGACAATGTGAGATCTCCTGAGCCAAAGAACACAATTAAACCAAAAAGAGATACTTTAAACTGCCCAGGGCTGCATTACTGGAAAACTGCAGGCTCCCAAGCATCACAGGGAAAGAAGGGCCCTGTTCTTTCTGAATGCCAACTCTCCAGATGGTGCAGTGCTTACGGGAACAAGGACTTGATCTTTAAATGTTTATTGGTCAGTTATTTCCAAGAGAAAAGCTAGCATCTATTTCAAGCAGAAAAATTCGAATTCATTTCCCCCATCTCATAAATGAAATGAGAGATTGAAGAAGACTGACCCAGTAATAAATACTTCACTGGGTAGTCATTCTCATCTGGTAGAACTAAATTCCCCAGTGTAGATCTGCTTTCTATTTGGAAATAATATAATGAATGAATAAAATAATGAATCCCTTCCTTTTGGGAGTTCTGAAAAGGCTTTATGTATCCTTTCTGGAAGGGTGAGGAAAGGGAGATGACCTCCATTGCCCTTCTCAAGATCTAAAAAGGGAGCAAGTGCTCCCTCAGTTTCCCTCCCCTGCCTTTGATAAGAAAATACAATTGGCTGATCAAGTCAAACAGCCTGCTGTTATCCTTGACTCTTCCTTCACTCCTAAGCCTCTCATTCAATCAGTCTCCCCATCATCTTATTCTTCCTCAGATTCTCCCAGATACAACTCTTCCTCCCCACCTTGCTATTGCCTGACATGAGGTCCTTCCGTCCTGCATGGCCTGCCTTCAGTTGTCCCCTCATTGGTCTCCTTCCCTTTAGCTGCCCCCCCTCCAACTCTGTGTACTTTGCACTAGTTACTAAAATTATATTTCTAAAATGGAAACTGTATCATTAGACCCATTTTATTCATGATGGGTTCAAATTACTTAGCCTGATTATAGAGCCCTTGCCTAACCTTTGCAGCATGTTCTCTAACAATACTCTCATCCCTGAATGCTATGTTTCTGGTATTCTGCACATGTTCCCCGATGTGAGGTTTTCCATGCACAAACCTCCCAGCACTCTGGCCTCTCATAAACCCATTCTTCAAGACTCAAATCAATCACAGAACTCCCAGCCATGTGCAGCTGCAACTCTCTATATAGTGACCTTGCATCTCTCTTATGGCTCTTGGATTGTTTAAAAACTATTTGTACCATACTATACATCACGGGCCTTCTGAAAGAGTTTGCCATGATCAACCAGTGAACCCTAATTGTTTCTTTTATTCTATCTCTTAAATGTCAGCTTGGCAATAAGAAACATAAACAGGACATTTTATGTATGCCTATTCAATTCCTGTCTGCCTTCTCACCTTCTCTCCAAGCCCTTCCCCAGGCCCCTCCCTCACCACCAGAATAAAAATGTGAACAAGAATGCCCTGCAGATTTCTTTAGGAGTGCCCTTACCACCTCAACTCCTCTCGCCCCTGCCCCATGCACCAATTCACATCCCCATTACCAGGGTGTGCAATCTGATAATCCGGATCTGAATTGGACACCCCACCCTTTGCCTGGGGTGAGGATGTGGCCAAATCTGTTAAGCATCACTGCTGGGTAAGCAGGAAGGACAATGCCTATACAAGCCAATGATAAGGAAACTAAGGGAAATCAGTGGTCTAAAGCTAAGGGTGGGAGGAAGCTAGGGAGGTTGGTAGTTACTACTGCTCTTGAGAACTGCAGAGGCTCAGGTACTTCTAGTGTAGGAACTATTACTGATGGTAACTTGGGCTGGATACCTTTGAGGGTAACCCATTGAGACCAGGTTCCAGGATCTGGGGGAGGCTCAGCTTGCTCCCCAGTGGGTTGTTTTCTTCCAGGCTCTTGGTCCCTCACTCACCCAAGGATGGGAGAGAGGACCCCGCCAGGCACAGTGCACACATAAGTAAATATCAGAACCCAAAGAGTTTTTGCAGAAAGTGATTTATTTAGGCAGAGAGAGAGAGAAAAAAAAAAAGAGAGAGAAATAAATGGATAGAGAGAAAAGCAGGTTCCATGAGGTCGTGGAAGGGGATCCAGATATGGAGTCTGCCTGCATGTGGGGGATGGGGACTTTTAACCTGGGAGGAATCCCCACCCCATTTAAGTTTCCCAGCCTCTGAAATTTCCTTTAAACTTGGGCTGGAGTGATTGTTCTTTGATTTTTTCCCACCAGCTGTAAAGCTAAACAAAGACCTGTAAGATCCTGGATGGAGAGGTGGGGGTGGTAGTATGGCGCTGGGAAGTTCTTGCCTTTGAAACAATGCCCCCTTGTGGACCCAGAAAGAGAATACATTCCCTCACCATTAGGCTGCGAACACGATTTTCTGCCTCCATCTCAGTCATTGTCATAAATTTTATCTGTACTTTATTGCTGTCAGAACTTTCTCTAGGGAAGTTCCAGAGTCCACTTATTCTTGTGAAATAAAAACAAGACCTTAAGCTACTTTTCTGCAAATTCTGCATATTCTCTTAAAAAGATGGCCTAATGAATAAATAGATGATATATCTTTCAGTATCAGGCCACCTGTTCTCTGAAGTTTAGAATGGAATGTAAAAGATGCTTACTGCAGTATCATGCTGCAGATAAAAAGAGAAAAAAAGCTGCAACACATCTTTATGAGTTTTTCCAGGCAACCAAGCTTAATGGTATGTTTTATGCATCATTTTTAATGCTACATTAACTACTTCATTTGCAGGAGCTAGAGCTTTTAAATATAAGCAGGGAGACCCCATTTCTCTCTGTAACCTGGTCCTGGAGGACCAGCAATGCACTCTGCACCCCAAATCCCCTGTTCAGGGAAGGAGAAATTTGACAAATTTCTTGCCTAGCTCAGGGCTACAGGTAAGTCTGGGTAAACAGGAAGATAATGGTTGAGCCAGATCCCACAGCAGAATCTACCAAGTATACCCTAACCCTCCCAGGATCAACCTGTTAGTTGTTTGAAAACTTCATCACATGGGCAAGCCTTTCCAATGACCATTGACTTTGTGATATGTGCAATGCCCTCATGTCTTGTGGAATCTGTAAGACAGAACTGTGGCTCTAACTACTCCACATGGCTGTGTGTGCATGTGGCCTTGTCTAGCTTAAGGAAAAGTGGATTCCATGAATGGAGGGCAGGTTATCCAACTTAAACCAAATTCATACAAAGTTTTATACAGGCATACCTCAGAGATATTCAACATTCAATTCCAGACCACTGCAATAAAGCAAGTAACATGAAATTTTTGGTTTCCTAGTGCATATAAAAGGGATATTTACACTATATTGTAGTCCATCAAAAGTACGATAGCATTATGTCTGAAAAACAATGTACATACCTTAATTTTAAAACAATTTATTGCTAAAAATGCTAATGATCATCTGAGCCTTCAGTGAGTCCTCATCTTTTTGCTGGTGGAGTGTCTGGCCTCCATGTTAATGGCTGATTAGGATGGTGGTTGCTGAAGGCTGGAGTACCAAGGCAATTTTTAAAAATAAGACACTGAAGTTTGCACACTGATTGACTCTTCTTTTCACCAAAGATTCTCTGTAGCGTGCGATGCTGCCTAATAGCATTTTACCCATAGAAGAACTTCTTTCAAAGTTAGAGTCAGTCCTCTCAAATCCTGACACTCTTTTATTAACTAAGTTTATGGAATATTCTAAACCCTTTAATGTCGTTTCAATAGTTTTCACAGCATCTTCACCACGAGTAGATTCCAACCACTTTCTTTGCTCATCCACATGAAGTAACTCCTTACCTGTTAAAATTTTATCTACAAAAACTCAGTCACATCTTCAGCCTCCATTTGTATTTCCAGTTCTCTTGCTATTTTTACCATATCTGCAGTTACTTCCTCCACTGATGTCTTGAACACTTCAAAGTTAATCTGTGAGAGTTGGGATCAACTTCTTCCAAACTCCTATAAATCCTGATATTTTGACCTCCTCCCATAAATCACAAATGTTTTAACAGCATCTACAATGGCAAATGCTCTCCAGAAGGTTTTTAGTTTACCTTCTCCAGATTCATCAGAGGAATTACTATGGCAGCAATGACTTTATAAAATGTATTTCTTAAATAATAAGGCTTGAAAGTTGAAATTACTTCTTGACTCATAGGCAGCAGAATGAATATTGTGTTAGCAGGCATGAAAACAACATTCATCTCTTTGTATATCTCCACCATAGATCTTGAGTGACCAGGTATATTGTCAATGAACAGTAATACTTTGAAAAGAATCTTTTTTCTGAGCAGTAAGTCTCAAGAATGGGCTCAAAATATTCAGCACACCATGCTGTAAACAGATATTCTTCCATCAAGGCTTTGTTGTTCCGTTTCTAGATCGCAGGCAGAGTAGATTTAGCATCATTCTTAAGGGCCCAGAATTTTCAGAATGGTAAATGAGCACTGGCTCCAAAGTCACTCAGCTGTGTTATCCCTTAACAAGAGCCCAGCCTGTCCTTTGAAGCTCTGAAGTCAGGCATCACCTTCTGTCTAGTTTGACAGGCCTAGATGGCATCTTCTTCCAATAGAAAACTGTTATATCTCCACAGAAAATCTGTCATTGAGTGTAGCCACCTTCATTCATGACCTTAGCTAGATCTTCTGGATAACTTGCTACAGCTTCTACATCAGCACTTTGATTTCACCTTACACTTTTACGTTATGGAGATGGCTTTTTCTTTAAACTTCATGAGCCAACCTCTGTTAGCTTCCAACTTTTCTTTTGGAGCTTCTTCACCTCTTGTAGCCTTCATAGAATTGAAGACTTAGGGCCTTGCTCTGGATTAGGTTTTGTCTGAAGGGAATGTTGTGGCTGGTTTGATCTTCTATCCAGATCAGTCACACTTTCTCCATGTTGACAATACATCTGTTTTGCTTTCTCATCATTCGTGTGTTCACTGGAATAGCACTTTTAATTTCCTTCAAGAACTTTTCCTTTGCATTCGGAACTTGGCTACCTGTTTGGCACATGATGCCTAGCTTCTTCAGCTTTCAATATACCTTTTTAACTAAGTTTAGTCATTTCTAGCTTTTCATTGAAGTTGAGACACATGACTCTTCCTTTCACTTGAACACTTGGAGACCATTGTAGAGTTGTTAATTGGCTTTCTTTCAATGTTATTATTGGCTCATTGCATAGGGAGACCCTAGGAGAGGGAGAGAGGTAGGGGAACAGCTGGTCAGTGGAGTAGTCAGGACACACATGACATTTATCAATTAAGTTTTCTGTCTGTTATGGGCATGGCTCGTGGTGCCCCAAACAATTACAGTTGTAACATCAAAGATCACTGATCACAGATCACCATAACAGGCGTAATAATAATGAAAACATTTGAAATATTTCAGGATCAACCAAAATGTGACACAGAGACACAAAGTGAGCACATGCTGTTGGAAAAATAGTGCTGAGACTTGCTCCATGTAGGGTTGCCACAAACCTTCAACCTGTGCATTATCTGGAAAGCACAATAAGGCAAAGCACAATAAAACATGGCATGCTTGTACTCCCAAATCCTAGTGGGAATGACACTGACTGGCACTTCCAAAGTGTCCTAAAAGTGTGATTTTCAGACTAGGCTTCAAGAAGTCCTTAGGATTTCCAACTGTTCACAGGTCTCATTGCACAGAATGAATGTGTGTATATATGTGTTCCCACGTGAATGCATGCATGCGTGTTCATGTATGTGCACATGTGCATATGTGTTTTATGTATGCACATGTATATGCATGCAGGTATAAATGTGTGTGCAGGTGTGTATTGAAGATGTGTATGTGAGTGCAGGTGTGTATGTGTACAGTTTTGTATATGCAAGTGGTGAATTGCAGGTATCTGTGTGAGTGCAGGTGAGCATATGTGTACAGGTGTGTGTGTGCAGGTATGTATTGCAGGTGTGTGTGTGAGGTGCAGGTGTGTATATGTATACAGCTGTGTTATGTGTACAGGTGTGTATTGCAAGTGTTTGTGTAAATGCAGGTGTGCATATGTGTCAATGTGTGTGTGTGAATGTGAATTGCAGGTGTCTTTGTGAGTGCAGGTGTGCATATGTGTACAGGTGTGTGTGTGAGGTGCAGGTGCATATATGTATATAGTTGTGTTATGTGTGCAGGTGTGTATTGCAAGTGTTTGTGTAAATACAGGTGTGCATATGTGTCAATGTTTGTGTGTGAGTGTAGGTGGGCATATGTATACAGGAAGGTGTTTATACAGCTGTGTGAGTGCAGGTGTGCATATGTATTTAGGTCTGTGAGTGTAGGTGAGCATGTGTATACAAGGGTGTGTGTATACAGCTGTGTGTGTGAGTGCAGGTGTGCATATGTGTACAGGTGTGTGTGTCTGCAGGTATGGTGAGCATACTGTAGTTGAGGGGGGGATGGGAAGAGAAGGAAGCTGACAACTTGTCACTCACTGCATTAGTCAGAGCAGTTATTTTTAATCACTTTACATATGTATTTGAAATGTGAAATTTTGTTTGAATTAAGGGCTCTAGTGCTTAAAGGAAGGAAGATAGTAGAGGAAAGAGAAAAGAAGGATGAACAGAAAGGTGACAGGAAATGTGAGAAGGAGGAAGGGGAGAAAAAGTCATTTTAACATGAAAAGAGGAAAGGGTTTTATTTTACTTTCTGCTATTAGATAAACTGCCAGAATTCACCCCTCTGAGTCTGGCACAGTAATATCTCCTGGTGTGGGGAGAGATGGAATGTCCTCAGCCCAGAGTCCCTGAGTGAATATATCCAAATTATCATCCAAAGATCATCAAGGGCTGGGCACAGTGGCTCACACCTATAATTCCAACACTTTGAGAGGTAGAGGCAGGAGGGTCACTTGAGCCCAAGAGTTCAGGACTAGCCTTGGAAACACAGCAAGACATTGTCTCTACTAAAAATGAAAACAAACTAACCGAGAAAAAACATTAGCTGGGTGTGGTGGCACAAGCCTGTAGCCCCAGACACTCGGGACGCTGAGGTGAAAGGAGTTCAAGGATGCAGTGAGCCATGATTGTGCCACCACACTGTAGCGTGGGTGACAGATCAAGACCTCATCTCAAAACAAAAACAAAAAATGGAGATGTTTGCCAGGTTCATGGAACTGGGCTCCTGAATGGGAGAAGGAATCACTTCTCAGTGGAGCTTCTGGCTTTCTCAGAGGAGTGGGTGTGAATCCCCCTGTGGTGTGCCCTGGAGCCCTCACTCCCATCTCAGGCAGCTGTCCCATGCCAGTCTGAGCACTGCCCCACCTAGGAAGGGGCTAGGAATGGGTCCAACTGGAGAACCAGAGAGCTCACAGAAATGCCCCATTTGAAAGGAAAAGCTTATTAACACATTTAGCAATAGGATTTAGCAAGGAGTCAATCATAAAAAAAAAACTTTGAGGCTATGAGGAATAAGATCAGGGTAGAGAATGACAGTGATTATCTTTACTGAAATTTGCATAAATAAAAGTGTCATCATCAAACAGAAATGTAATATGCTCTGCTAACAAGCTTTGGGCTGATGGGTGCATCTGGAGTCAGCTTTATTCCAAGGAGGTTTTCCATGGCAATCTAGGCCATCTGAACCTGAAAATTCTAACTTGTCAGTGCTGCTTCAGGATGCATTCTCCTCCCAGCCTGGGAATAGAGCTGCCTGGATCCCCAGGGAGTTGAGAACCCAGTTGCAATGCATTGATGACTTTGTATTTAACAGGACTCCTTTCCCACTGAGACTTGTCCAACCAGACAAGCCCTCAGAAGAACCAGATTGGGTTAGTGAAGAACAGACTTAGTTTACAAATTGACGAATTTTGCAGGCCAAAGTGTCAGCTCCAGCCTTCAAAAAGTAATGCACATTGATGGTTCACTTCAAGATAGAGACTCATTCAGTGTAGATGAAAGTTGAATGGTTTTCCTCCTAATTTTAGTTCAAAACTAGATTAGTTCCTTGTTATTCCTGCACGTATGTGAGTATTCATTTTTCTTTAAGGGGTATATAGCATGAACACCATCTTGGACCACATTCCAAAATCTAGACTTCAAAATCAAATCAAGGAAATATATCGCCTGTCTTTGCACTCATTCCTCTTCCAATCCCATCCAAGTCCACAAGAGGATATCAGACCTTGACTGTGAATCTTTATTGAGCCAGCCTATATAACTTCTGTCCGAATAGGAGAGTAATCCACTGTACAGATAATCCCTAGTTTAGAGCAAGATCGCAGTAGCTTCTGGCTCCAAGCATGCTAGGCTTACAGGAATGGAGTGGGTGGAGTGAAGAGGGACTTGATATTTTGCTGTGTTTGTCTTCCAGATAGCAAAGGCTATATTATCCCTTGTAAACAAGTCACAACTATTTCCTCTTCTATTTTATAAACCCCATGAGGGACAAAAATCCCATCCTCTGTAATAGTTTTGAGCATCAGGGGCTGGTACCGCCAAATACAACCATCTGGGCTGACACTGATATCAGAGAGAAAGGCAAGCACAGCCTTTGGTCTGATGAAGTGCTTATCTGTGGAGTTCATACACCTACAATCTTTTACAGATTTAAAGTGCTTTTGGATTCATTTAATTCTCACAACTGAGTGTCACTGTTGCCACGTCTGTGTCAGAGACTGCGAAAACGAGACTCAGGGAGGCTGGCTCACATGAGTACATTACAGGGCCATCAGCAGTATGAACTTAAGCTCAGGTCTCCTGATTGCAGAGCCCAGGTCCTTTTCCAGGGCTCCAGGATGCTGGCCATCAGCAGAAAGATATGCAAGGCCAGTAAACACCTCGTTGCAACTCAATAGCATTTACTGAGGGCCTCCCCTATCCTGCTCTGAGCTGGGATGTGGGGTGTGAGGACTGCCCATCCATGGGACAGCAAGCCATGTCCCTCAGAATCCCTAATGGGAGGGAGAGCAAGTCCAGTAAACAGGCCATTAGCATCCAAGCCTAAGTGCCACCATGGATTTAGGTCAGGGGACGGGGTGCTACACCCCTTGGACCTCAGGGAGGAAATCCACCCTACTCTGGACTCCCAGCCCCCCAGAGCCTCACAGAGCTGCGTGTAGTGCAGGTGGTTAAGAAGAACTAACTGACAAGGGAATCTAGAAACAGCCAGAAGAAATGAGACCCTGTGATTGGCATTTGAGAACAGTTTCCTTTGAGGGTTTTCTTCTTTAGGATTAAAATCTTAAGAGCTAGTTGTCTAGAAAAAAAAGTTAAATATTTTATGTGTTTCTCTCTAGATTGTGAACTCCTTGAGGTTACTCTCTCACCACGCAGAACAGCACCATAAAAACACAATAAATATTTCATAAGGTTCTATATTAGGTTACCAATGTCTGCAAATGGCTCTCCCCGCTTGCCTGATTCTAGGCCTGGGAACCAGTCAGAAGAAGCCCCTTTTCTCCCTCTGCCTCAGCTGCTGCTCCCCGACCCAGAACACTGAAAGGCCAGGCTATGCTATGCCAAGGGAAGCTGAATCATTTCAAAGACATGAGTTAGGTTTCCCTCCCTTTTTCCCCAACTATAGCTTCAAATCTAAATGAAATTACAGGCTCAGTATCATTGAGATCATGTGGTTCCAACTTAATGAAGATACTGAGGCCCAAAATGAGAAGGGCAAGTAACATTAACTATAGAGAGGTTTTATTTACTGCTATTATTAGGTGAGTTTCTGAACTAGAATGAGGATTGTGGATTGGAATTAATGGAAAACACTAGAAGGAACCACCATTTAAATGAAATCACAAAAGACTCAAGCCAATCATTATGCAAATTAGTTGTCTGTAAGTCATACCCTTGCCACCATGCAGCCCTTCTCAAGCTTGCTGAAATTGCAAGAAAATAATATGTACACACACACACACACACACCCCATTATCTATCTACCTATCTATAATCCATCCATTTCTCTAGCTAATGTACTAATAATTAGAAAAGCATTGCTAACCAAGATCCCAAATTTCCTGAAGAGGTCTAGAATTGCACTATAACATTTTCAGGGGTATCTGGTACCATGTAAATTCTTCAGGGGTTTACCTACTTACAGAAAAGGCATTTGTTCAATACTTGGAGGTATTGTACCTTATTTATATTCATCAAAGAGATTGCCTTGGTTCTTGTTTTGTCCTGAAAATGTCTCAAGATTGTTCTCTCCTTTTGTGCAATGTGTAAACAAAATGATGATATTTTATTTCTTAAATTAAATTGTATTTATATATACAAAAGCTAAAGCTATTACAAAATCCTGGAATTCATTTTCTTACTAGGAACCTAAATAGCTAAAGTGTTTTTAATTTTAAAAGCAGGTTGTAATTATTTCTTTGTAGATAACATAAAAATTATTTAAAAGTCCAAGAACTGGTTTTAATAATCACTATAGATCTAGATATCTTTATCCTAAGGTGTTCATCAAGTGTTTTTAACATAAAGGTAGATAGCAAAAATATCATGTCGCCTGACAGCCAGGACCTCAAATAATCAGTAATACTATAATGTGGCCACAAACCTAAGAGTCTCTAAATGCTGGTTTAAATCAACAGGAACTTGATTCTTTGTGATTTCCCCCAACTTTTGGGCCCCCAGAGTCTATTTTCTCCATCTTTACGTCCCTTTATTTAGTTTCCACTTATAAGCCAGGACATGAGCTATTTGATTTTCTGCTTCTTTATTAGTTCAGTTTAGATCCTGGCTTCCAGCTCCATCCATGCTGTTGCAAAAGACATGGTTTTGTTCCTTTTTATGGATGTATAGTATGGTAGGAGACAGGTGAGGACTGAAAAATTACTTAGCACAATGCTCGATACTTGAGTGATGGGTACCCCAGAGGCCCAATCCCCATCATTACAAAGGTAATACTTATGTAACAAACAAGCACATGTATCCTCTGAATCTAAAATTATATTAAACTAAACTTAAAAAAAGAAGTGAGGAATATCTTTGAATCTCAAACCTGATACTAAGGTTGGAATTGGGCAGGATTGGTTTTGCAAGGTACAGGTCACAAAGACCCCACTGATAAAACGATATGTGGTAAAGAAGCCAGCCAGAACCCACCTAAAACCAAGAAGGCAAGGAAAAGGACCTCTGGCTGTCCTGACTGCTCTTTATACAGTAATTATAATACATTAGCATATTAAAGGAAACTCCTACCAGTGCCATGACAGTTTACAAATGCCATGGCAACATCTGGAAGTTATCCTAGATGGTGTGAAAGGGGGAGGAACCCTCAGTTCCAGGAATCACTTGCTCTTTCCCAGAAAACTCATGAATAATCTACCCCGTGGTTAGCATATAATCAATAAATAACCATAAAAGTAACCAACCAGCAGCCCTCGGGCAGCTCTGCCTACAGAGTAGCCACCCTTTTGATCCTTTACTTTCTTAACAAACTTGCTTTCACTTCACTCTGTCCAATAGCACATGATTTTTTTCCTACAAGACACCAAGAACCCTCGTGCCTCCCAGGTTGAACCCCACTTTGGAGTTTGCCCTGACAGCATCACCACAAATGTGTATCTTCCAAGACATTTAAAGGAGAGATGCAGAGAAGCTTAACTAGTTAACATCAGCTGCTGTGGGTTCCTTCTTCCTCTGTAGCTGTGGGAATCTCTGGGTTCTGCTCATGGAACATGGAGGGAATATTCTCAGAGCACAAAGAGGAGCTGTTTTGCTCCCAGAGTTTCTAATCACTCATATTAGAGCTAACTTTCATTTCTCAACAAGGCACCTATGCGTTGAATTCCCATTTTTTAATAGGGCTTTCTAAGATTTTGATTTTTTTATTATGTTGATTCTATGTTGTTGCTTTTACAAGGCATGTTTTTAACATCACTCAATTCCAGTAAGTGGCAACGATACTATCTCATCTGGATTATCCAGGCAATTGTCACTGCCTGAAACTAAATAAGAGAGAAATTTGCATAGTAATAAGGGTGTACAGGCAAAAATAATTGCAATTTATCTTCACGACAAATGGGTCAGTTATTAGCCTAGGAGGAGGGAATAGGAATCATCACCCCTGATATTGAAAGGCAAATAAACGATTGGCCTGTTAGAAAGTACAATATTCATGATTGAAATTCTCATAATAATTGTGAGTATGGACAATTTCAGAGTACATTTGGGAAAACATCCCTTGGATAGCAGTGTTTAACTGTTTTATAATTGCTTTGGAACTAAATAGAATCTGGTACTAATGTTTTTATTAATAAAGGAAAGGTTAAACATGAGCAAATAGCTATAATTGTTCATAAAAAACAGTAACCACTTGAAATCCTTGCATTGGCTAAAGGTATTAATGATGGAGTGCAGATTTTTTTTTTCTTCAATGGCAAATTTTCAAAGGTTCAGGTCGCAGTAACGTGAGAATTTGAGGTACAAGTTTAGCAAAATCAAGTATTCGTTGTATCATCAGGGTCTCATATGGCTTGGTGAGTACTCCGAGTCAAAAAGGCAAGAAGTCAAAAGATTGGTGTATTCAGGGGCAGTGTGCCATCTTGCTCTAAAGGCATATAACACCTGTCGCTGGGAAAGAGGAAATGTGAGAACACGTCCTTTCAGCATTTATTCATAAAAATGCTGTGTCGCTTTGCATTGCTCTCCAGTTTACCTTGAGACTCGGCATTCAGCCCCACTTCCCTTCCCTTCCACCTTGGAATATCTTGTAGCTCAGATGTTCATAAACCTTTGAACCACCTTTAACACAGACAGAAATTGTTTAAAGTACTGAGATTCCTTCTAGTTCTGAAAGATATTGAAGTTTCTGAGTCTACTTGGACAAATGACTTCTTTCATCAGGATCTGCCTCATGCCTATATACGAATTCATCTGTTGTCCGACTTCCTCGCCACTCCAGTGTGGTCCCTGGGCCAGCTGTCTCAGTATCATCCCAGAGCTCATTAGAAATGCAGGTCCTCAGGCTCATCCCAAACACACTGAATCCAAATCTTTATTTTAAGGCGATCCTCTGCAGATTCATATTAGATGCATTTGAAAGTTTGAGAGGTATTAGCCTACTTGACCTCCTAGATTCTGTGCACACATCTGACTTGACCACCAAAACTCCACTTCACCTTCAAACAAAGGCCCTTGCATGTTGGCTCCTACATGCTTGGGTTCCTTTGGACCCAGTCACTGTAGGGAAATGCATGTTTTTCTAGTTGTGGACAAAGCCTTCCCTGTTTTTATTTCCCCACTTGATTTCTGTAACTCTTTCAGTCCTTACATACACTGGAATCCTAACGGTTTGTAACCCATCAGGTGTTCTGGACAAGGGAACATAGTCCAGCAACGAAAGAGTAATTTCAACATGAATTACATTTGTTTTTCTCAAATATCATTAAGTGATCACATTTTAAGATTCCTTTTTTTTCCCTCTCTCATCTACTTTCTTCACATACTGGCACTTCCAACTCTTTCTCCCTCATACTTTCTGAAAAGCTGCTCAACCTAAAACTTCTTCCGCAGTCCTAGATTGCCTGTTTCTCCTTTTAACCTCTTTCCTTGTCCCTTAATTCTGCATCTAGAAGGACAAAGAAACCAGCTGCCTGAGAGGGAACCTTGCTTGAAAGGGATGGGGACAGGTGGGGTTACTTACCACTATACTAATGAGGAGGTTCCTAAAGAAATGAAAAGTGAGATTACTATATGACTCAGCAATCCCTTTCATCTCCCAAGGGAGGTGAAATCACCACCTTGTAAAGATATCTGCACTCCCATGTTTACTGCAGCATTGTTCACGATAGCTAAGATATGGAAACAAGCTAACTGTCCATTGAGGAATGACTGGATAAAGAAACCGTGGTATGTACACACACACACACACACACACAATGGAATAATTCAGCTCTAAAAAAAGAACAAGATATTGCCATTTGTCAAAACATGGATGAATCTGGAGGACATTATGCTAAGGGAAATAAATTATTTCCTTTGGGTCCAAAGGAAAATACTGAATGATCTCACTCATATGTGGAAGCTAAAAGAAAAAATTAAATATACAGAGAGAAAGAACAAAACGGTGGTTACCAGGGACAGCATGGGTGGAGTGGAAATGAAAAGATATAGGTCAGAAGATACAAAGTAGCAGATATGTGGGATGAACAAGTCTAGAGATTTAATGTATAACATAAGGACTATAGCTAATAGAATTGTACCATATTTGGGATTCATGCTAAATGAGTAAATTTTAACTGCTGTTGCCACAAAAGCAAAAAAAGTTAGCTATGTGAGATGATAAATATGATATTTTTTTACTACAGTAACCTTTTCGCTATTTATATGTATTCCATAATGTCATGTTGTATACCTCAAATGTACACAATACAATTTATTTTTTAAAGAGAAAGGGACCAGGCATGGTGGCTCACAACTATAATCCCAGCATTTTGTGAGGCTGAGGCAGGCAGATCATGAGGTCAGGAGTTCAAGACCAACCTGACCAACATGGTGAAACCCTCTCTCTACTAAAAATACAAAAATTAGCCAGGCATGGTGGTGCGTGCCTGTAATCTCAGCTACTCAGGAGGCTGAGGCAGGAGAATCACTTGAACCTGGGAGGCAGAGGTTGCAATGAGCCAAAATCACGCCACTGCACTTGAGCTTGGGTGACAGAGTGAGACTCCAGAAAGAAAAGAAAAAAGAAAGAGATGGGGAGGGAAAGAACTGAATGAACAGGGACCATGGTGCAGAGAAAGCCTGGGAGACCTGACTGTTAATAACATTCTCCCTGTCCCACGTGCCTATTCAGAGTCTGCATTTCTCCCTTGCATATGATCTGTGGCAGAGACAGCTAGCCCCCATCAGATTTCAGCTCTCCTTTTCTTCCTGAGTATTCAGCTAGAATACATTTCCCAGCCTCCTTGATTCTAGGTGAGGGCAGATGAAGAGCTTCTCATCAGTGAAATGTGAGCCCATATGGTGTGTCACTGCAGGGCTGAAGCATCTCTGAGTGGATTTGCCTTCTCTTCTTTTCCTTTCTTTGCTGCCCAAATAGAGAGGACTCAGTGGAGGACACCCAAGTCCTAGGGCAATGGCTCTTAACCCATGGTAGAGGAGTTCAGGAGGTGCTTTTGACCTTCAAATGACATTTCACAATGTCTGAAGACATTTCTGGTTGTCATAACTAAGAGGTCATACTGGCATCTAGTAGGTGGAGCCCGGGATGCTGCTAAACATTCTACAATGCACAGGACAGCCCCCCACAACAAAGAATCATCCAGCCCAACAGGACTTCATTTGAGAAGCCTTGTCCCAGGAGATGGTAGAGCCATGAGAGGGAAGGAGGCTAGATCCTCTAATGGAACATCACAAGACCCAACTGATAAAACACTATGAGGGGAGCTAGCAATAAGCCCTTTGTGGACGAGACCCCAGAAGTCTGAGGGTTGCTTATTTCAGCAGTTAGCCTACCCTGACTGAGCATGCAGCATTCCATCTAGAACTGAGTCCTGAGGAACTTCTGCAGGACTGCTGTGCAGAGCCACCTAGCAAGCTTTATTAGAGTGGTCCATTTTATTCGGAGACTTTGAAGTAAGCTGAGCATTGTTATGAAAATAAGATCTTTCAATCAGAAGCAGTAGATGTTTACCATAAGCCTCATGAATTTCTGTCACTACACATCAGAGCTGACTCCAGGGCTGCAAGTGGGTACATATGGTTATTCAAGAATCAGTTGCTACAGCTGATCTCACTGCAGCCCTCTCCCCCATCATTACAAAAGTAGGGGCCAGATTGGTTTCGATTACATGCATGAAGAGATTTTATTTGGGATTAATGTTATGGTGCCACCACCATTTCAATTCTTTCTCAGATGAGGGAAGGCATATCCTTCTGTGATTCAGACTAAAATGTTCATTTTCGTTTTAGAAAAGTCACAGACAACTAAAAAAGAAGCTGCATTATTTGTAAGCTCCTATAACCTAGCATATAAAGGTGAATGTCTGCTGCAATATGATTGTCATTGATAGTTGTGTATCACTAGATTGACTTGTGCATGCTCCTATACATGAAGAAGCTGATGCTGAGTGGATAAGTGACTTGCCAAAGTCCCTCAGACAGCAATAGGACAGAGGTAAAAACCCATGTTGCTTAACAGCCTCTGTTGCCTTACACCTTCTGCTTGCTTTTAGAAGCAGCATTCCCAGTATCATGTCTGTGGGCTACCATTTTCATTTATGGAGCATTTTTCTGCTCCTCTAAGCAATTAGAGAATGAGCCTCTGCAGTATCACATTGATCTTTCCTGTTCAGATGCATCTTTAGCTGTTAACATTTCATTATAATCAAGGTTTTCTTGAGTTCTCTGTGACCCTTGACTCATCAAGTTCCCAGACCTCTGAATGCTGTGAGTTAATTAATTTTGCTGTCTGATGTGAACATATAAAACTGGCATGGAACCTGAGGTCTTGATAGGAAGATACTGTTTGATGATGACATTATTTTTCATATGAAGTAAGATTTATCAGAATCACCAACAGAGAAGCAATTTAACAAAACTGTTCTCTCTAGTTTTAACAGAGTGGCACTAGGCTTGCAAATAAATGTTAAAAGAAGGCTATATTCAGTTATATGTGAATATTACTGCTGAATGTCATTCTTATTGAGAGACAAAGGCATCTATTACTCAAGGAGATATCCTGACACATTACTCTTAGATTGCGGGATACAGCCATATGCATATGCTCAGGTACTAATCCCAGCTCCATTTAGTCTCCCCTCCAAGGCAGGTCCTACTGTCAGCTCCTGAATAGTGCAGAGCAGGGGACAATAGCTCACTCACACAGGAGATAAGCCAGTTACAGGTAAAAAACTGACTATAATGTGTCCGTTAAGTCCAAAGATGAAACTACTATAGAGAAGGCAGGGAGAGGGCCTTGCAATCCTCCCCGCACTGTGGACAGATCCGGGCTTCTTGCATATTCAGCCACAGCTGTGTTTTCAGCATCTCTCACCATCTGTAGCCCTACCATCCTTAAGGAGGCTTAAATCCTCTGATAAACAGCCTTTCCTTTTTCTTTTTCTTTTTTTTTTTTTTCTTTGATGCAAAACTAGCTGTTCTCTTTGATAATTTGGCTCCACTAAACATTGCAACTATACTACGTATTTCAAGTGATCTTTTTCTTGTTTATATCTCTTGTTGCGGGCTCACTTACACTCAACATATTCCTCCCATTGGATAAAGGAGCATGCTCACCCAGAATAAGCCTAGGTCCAACCCACTAGAACTGTGCAGGGGCAAAATGGATTGAAGACAAATCAATGGGATATATTATAGGATGTTGGTGGTGATTATGGTCTTCATTTAAATTTTAGTATGCTTTCCTGCCAACTCTGATAAAAGTAGGGAAGAGACTAAATGTCATATCTGGGTAAGTTTAAGTCTTATAGAAAATGGGTCAGTAGATGGTAGTGTAAGAGGCTGTGCCTGAATGTAGTACATGTTTGCTTGATTAGCAAACCAGTGGATGTCTGTAGGGTGGGAAAGGGTTGATAAAGAAAAGAAACATTTTGATGCTTAGTTAGCTATCACTGGACCAGGAGCCACCAGATCAAAGGCCGTAAGCTTCATGAACCACATTTGCTTTCAGGGTCACTCTCATTAGCTGGTGGAATGAAGGAGGACTTTGCTAAAGCTCTTGTTTTATTTCCCAGTTCTACTGTCCTTCCCTTCATCCCTTCTTCACTTCTGGAGTGCCTTCTGTGAAAATGTATCTGATTTCATTCTCCCCACTTATGGGTTTGTTATATATGATAAACACCCCGTAGGCTTCTGATTTGATGCTGAGGACTTAGAATAGTCTGGAACTTCTGCCTTTGATCAGACACATTTATGTTGAATCCTAGTTTCATCACTTAGTTACCATATGTTTTTGGACAAGCTACTTAATTTTTCTGTGTTGTTTCCTCAACTGCAGAGTATAGCTAATAATAGTTATCTACTTTATAGGCTTTTGGATAAATTAAAATAAATGTGTGCAAAATGCTTAGCAACAGACCTGGCATATATCAAGTATTTGAGAAACAATAATTGTTTATGGGTTTTGCTTATGCTTATTCCTGTTATAATTTTTATTATTACTATCATGAGGCTGGTCAGCTCTGTCCTCAATATGTCCCTTGAACACAGCCAGCCTCACCTGCCTCTCCACTGCTTCCTAGTTCAACCCACTACCGTCCCTGGCCTGGAATACTTCAGTACTCTTCTGAACCATCTTCCTGCTTCCATGCATTTTTTTTTAAATCTATTTCTCATACAGCAGCCAGAGCCATCTTTAATAACTTTTAAAAATCAGATCATATGACTCTCTCACTTAAAACCTCCACTGTACCTAAAAGAAAGTTCATACCCCTTACCTAAGACTACTATATTAGTCAGGGTTCTCTTAGAGGAACAGAACTAATAGGATATAAACATATATATAAAGGGGAGTTTATTAAGTATTAACTTACAGGATCACAGGATCTGTGTCAGAAATGACACACAGATTCTGTCTTTTGTCAGTGGGTACTGTCTGCTGTAGCACTGTGTTGAGGAGGCTTCTGAAGCTGCCTTCAGACTCAGCAAAAAGAGTGCCATGATTGACTGGCAATATCCTCCATGGGTAAGGCGTTTGCTGTTCCGATTCTGAGGAATTTAATTGTGTGTGGAAAGTTCTGTCAGTGCAGATCAGGACAGTCTCAGCTTGCTGTCTAATTACAAGTTCATGGTACTGTTCTGTCTCTGCAAAGCTGTCATAGCTTCTTACATATGCACTTTGAAAGCCACTTACTGGTATCCAGTGGGTTCCATGCAACTTATTTGAACATTTCCAATAATGTTTTTGTGCTTGATTTTTCAGTTTACTTAAAATGCATAAAATATTCTAATTCAGTCTCTAGATACTTTTAATATGACTGCTTAAAGTTTATTCAAACAATTAGATATGTAATGCAAGACTGCTTTATATTATTAAGATAGGTCAGATAGGACACATCTTTTTTTTTAGTAAGCTTCTTTAAATGGTTGTGGCTGCTTAACACCTTCTAGAAGCTACACTAGGTTTTCTAGAATAAAAGTCTTAAGATACAGACGTGGAGAGAATATATTGTCCCATACATACTGTAAGCTACTTGTTTTCAATTTATATCAACATGGAAAAACAATCCAAAGCATATTATTAGACTAAAACTTGGATTCTGTGACTAGAGCTGTTTAAATTGTGAATCCAATAGACACCCAGTGAAATAGACCTGGCCTCATGCATCATTCTCCCAAGACAGACCCCCTCAAGAATTTACTTTCCCCTTAATTCTGACAGCCAAGTAAGTTGGGTTCAGGGAAGGAGTTAGTTATGAACACTCGGGGAACATTGTCTGGCATACTTACGTATGATGCAATATTAAAAATGAGTTGTCCAGTACACTTCTCTGGGCTCCTGTCCAGTTTCTAATTCGTATTCCATGAGACAAAGGAAGCAGACGGCAAACCTGCCTTTGTCCTGCATTTCTCCGCAGGAGCTCGTGTCCCAGTCAGATTGGCATGCTCCTTTCCCAGCTGTAGCATGTGCCTTCTCCATTCACTGCCACTGTGCCAAGTAACCACCATTCATACTCCAACTAAGATCTAAGCTCGCCCAAGCTTCAGTGTGATCCATTTCACATACATACCATTTCTGTCTCTTACCAGGTGCTCTGTGATGCTCACTTGTTTAACTGGCTAGGGCAGTGGAAAGCTTTCTCCGGTTGAGTGATCTCCCTATTCTCCCACTGTCTACAGGCCATCTATTTCATTTCTGTCTATTTTATGCCACTACCTTGTAACATCTGTTCTATTTTGTAACCTTATGCCATCAAGTTTTTATGTTGCACTTATACGAGGTTTTAACTTTTGATGTGTGTGCACACTACCATGGGCACTTTAACTAGATTCCATGTTCCTGGAAGCAGAGGAAGAATCATTCTTTATAGCTTCAAAACAGATAAAATAGGTAGCAGATTGCTAAGCACATGGAAGTTTCCTAGTTAAATAATTGCAGAAGGATAGAAATAGAAGAAGAGAGAGATGGAATGAGGAAGGGAAGGAAGAGGGAGGCAAAAGATAAAAGAAGACAGAATGTGGCTGTTCCTGAAACACCAGAGTCTGGTACAGTGCTTGTTTAAAAATAGATGCTAAAAACATACTTGACTAATATAGAGAGATATTATATCTTTCAAAAAGCATCCTAACATTGCAAATTCAGTTATGCCCTTTTTAGTTCTCTACACCTCCCCATATATATAAAGCATCTCTTCAGATTCCACTTCCAAGAGGCAGATTCATAAGGATCCCAACCCTAACTTAAAAACTAAGCCAATAATGTAAAAACTAAGCCAATAATGTAAAAAAGTGGCATCAGTATATGGATTGATCTTCATTCATCTAACCTCCAGAGCTAATGGACCCCATCCTTAAGATGGTGCATATTTTATACCAATATTAACCACGTAATCATCGATTTAGAAGTTACTTGTCAGATTTCAAAGTTGTTAACAAGGACCTTTTAAAATATAAGTATCTTAGAGCTCAAAATCAACAGTTGACATTTACTTTTTTGGTAGAGACATATGTATATATATTTTTAAAGAGAGAGATCATCCAAGTAGAGGAATATTTTAATTCAGTGAACTAAACTCCTTCTACTCCCAGGTACAGGCAAACTGGTGGCAATGAAAGAGATGCTTGTGAAAGAAGGAGCCCCCGCAGCTCTTGTGATAAGTGTGGCACAAGGACAGATTCACAGGCTGTCCAGGATCGAGAGGAGTGTGGTGTGCATGCGTGTGTATTGGCTAGACTTTAAAAATAAAAGCACACACTTCCAGGCAGTTTCTGTCTTTTGCAGTCCTAGTAGATGTGATTTCAGGGTCAAACAAGTTAAGTCCATTCACAGTTATTGAGCGTTCAGCATGATGTTCAGGAGTGTGGTGAATACAAAAGAACTTAAAGCCCAGCATTTTATTTTGTGTGGGCACAGCCTGTTAACACCTTCTCTTTTTCTGTGGGACAGTGCTGTTTACCCACCTGCCCAAAGTAATGTCTCCATTTTACCTGGCCATTTGGGGAAGTAAATTTTTCCCCCTAATTACAAAGGTACTATCTGATCACTGCAAAAATTTATTAGATACATAAAAACACACAAGCAAAAACAATACATAATCATTTAATTTATTTATTATTACTTTAATTTATTCAAAAAAAATAAGAGACAAGATCTCACTATATTGGCCAGGCTGGTTTCAAACTTTTGGGCACAAGTGATCTGCCTGCTTTGGCCTCCCAAAGAGCTGGGATTACAAGTGTGAGCCACCTTGCCCAGCCAAACAACACATAATCTTACCACTGAAAAAATAGGGCTGTTGCTCACATTTTGGTGTTTTTTCTTCCAGTGTTTTTAAAATTTAAGGTAATACGATTTTCATATACAATGTTGACATTCTGGTTTTTAAAATATGTATATATATATATATATATATACACATGTATATATTATATTTTCTATATTGTATTTTCTATATTTGCATATATAGAAAATATATATATGAGGGCAGAGTGGGGCAGACTGGTTTAGGTGATTATAAACTGGGATCCTGTTTGACTGATTATTGAAATGATGGCATGTGGCCCTCCAGTGTCTGCTTCCATGAACTGATATGATTAGAGAGAAGTTTTGATCACAGGGCACTGAGGCAGAAACAGCAAAATAGGAAATGAAGAGACGTGGATGTGTTTGTTCGAGGTTTGAAGTTCTGTAAGAAGTCCTTCCCTGTCTTTAGGTCACAAAGACAGTCTTCTGCATTGTCTACTGATAACATTATAGCTTTTATGTTTCACAGCTAATCTATCTAGCATTCATTTTGTATGTAATGTCAGGCAGGAATTAAGTTTCCTTTTTCCCCCAGTTAGTGAGCCAGCATCACAAACACCATTCACTAAACAAGGGGTCCCCACCCCCCAGGGCCATGGGCTGGTTCTGGTCTGTGGCCTGTTAAGAACTGGGCTGCACAGCAGGAAGTGAGTGGTGGGTGAGCAAGTGAAGCTTCTTCTGCATTTACAGCCACTCCTCAACACTCACATTACCACCTGAGCGCTCCCTCCTATCAGATCAGCAGCGGTATTAGATTATCTTAGGAGAAGAAAAACTATTGTGAACTGCACTTAGGTCTAGGTTGTGTGCTCCTTATGAGAATCTAATGCCTGACGATCTGTCACTGTCTCCCATCACCTCCAGATGAGACGATCTAGTTGCAGGAAAACAAGCCCAGGGCTCCCATTGATTCCACATTATGGTGCGTTGTATAATTATTTCATCATATATTACAATGTAATAATAATAGAAATAAAGTGCAAAATAAATGTAATGCACTTGAAATCATCCCGAAACTATCCCCTCACTACTCCCAGTCTGGAAAAATTGTCTTCCGTGAAACTGGTTCCTGGTGCCAAAAAGGTTGGGGACCAATGTACTAAACAACTTTTCCTTTCCCAGTGGATTTATGAGGCTACATCTGCCATCTATGATGGACCCATGGGTGTATCTGAATCTGTTTCTAAGCTCCCCATTTTGGCCGGTCTGTCTGTTCTTGCATCAACATTGCATGCTATTATTACTATGGCTTTATAATCTCTTAAGAAATCTGCTAGACAAGTTGTCACTCTTTACTCTTCTTTTTCAAAGTCGAATTAGTTACTCTCAGATATTTGTTCTTCCATACAAAATTTAATCTAAGATTACTGAGTTAAAAAATACACCTGGAAGTTTTATTAAGATTACATTTAATTTGTAGATTAACTTGGGGGAGAATTTACATCTTCATAATATATTATTCCATGACAAAGCATGGAATGTCTTTGCATTTAATAATAAAATCTGCTATGGCTTTTAATAAAGTTAAACCATCATCACCATATTGTAGTTTTTCAATGTTATAAATATAAAAATTTCCAGACATAAGGAAAATATTTAGAAATTTAGTTAACACTTATATAACCCCTACCTAGATCCTGTCACTACTATTTTACTTTTCATTTATTCAGTAAAAGAATACATATCTATTTGTCTATCTGTCTCCTTATCCATAGTTTAAACTGTCTCATTCTGGGTGCATTTCAAAGTAAATTGTAGACATCAGTATACTTTCCCAATACTTGAGCATTTATATCCTTAGAGGGCAACAGTTATTCTGTTGATAGCTCCATTTATACGAACATCCAAATGGACAAAACTTATCCGCAGTGAAAAAAAAAAATCCTAACAATGAAATCATACAGTGTATACTTTTTCCTGTAAAGCATTTTTTTTTCACCTACCATAATGTTTTTTGAGATCCATGCAGTCTTGCAAGTATCAGTAGAAATTAGTGACTTTTTATTGTCAAGCAGTATTCCGTTCCATGAATTTGTTTTTTTTTCTCCCTCTCTTATTGGTGGACACTTGAGCTGTGTCCAGATTTTTTGACATTTATGAGTACAGCTGCTATGAACATTCTTGTTCAAGTATTTGGGTGAACATATGTTTTCATTTCTTTTGGGTAAATACCTAGACATGAAATGGCTGAGACATGGACTTATGTTTAGTTTTATAAAAATAAACTGTCAGACCTTTACCCAAAGTGGTTGTATTATTCTATATTTCTACCAAAAAAAATTTAATTGCTCTATAACCTCAGCAAACTTAGGTTTGCTATTTTACAAATATAATTATTCATTTTGGCAGTATGTAGTGGTATCTCATTATGGTTTCAATTTTCATTTTCCTGATGAGTTGTGGTGTATAAGATTTTTTTCATGTGCTTATTGACCATTTAAGTATCTTTTGCTGAGAAAGGGCTGCTCAAATCTTTTGTGTATTTTTTGTAAAAAAAAAAAAAATGAATAGGACATTTTCACTGAGTATAGAATTCTAGATAGCCAGTTATCTTCTTTCAGCACTTTATTATGACCTTGCATTTTCTTTTGGTTTCCATTAGAAGTGAGGGGTTGATTTTACTGTTGTTATTTTGAAAACAATATATCTTTTTCCTCTAAATGACTTAAAGATTTTTCTCTTGATTTTTGTTTTTCAGCACTTTAACTGAGGTATGTTTTTGTATTTATTCAGAGAATTTCCTTAGAGCTTCTTGAATCTTGATGTTTTCACAATATGGAATTTTTTGGTTATTATATTTTTACATAGTCTTTCTGCAACAGTGAAATGCAAAATTGTTGCTTTATCGATTTCTTCCTGGTGTTCTGTCCATGTTACTTGATATAGTTTAAGGCTGCATTTAGGTATATGTGTGTATATGAGTGTTGTATTTTCTTCTTCTTCTGTTGTCCAACTTGCCAGACACCTCTTCTCAGTCCCTTTTTCCACTTATATTCTCTGTCACATATGGATTACTTTTGCTTCAAATTTGCCTCTTTTAACTTTTTCCATCCTTTCCCTGTGTCTTCTTTTAAAACATTCTCTTACCGACAATATACTGCTAACTTTTGTTCTTGTTAAGTTCAATCTGAAATTTTTTGTCTTTTAATATGCAAGTTTAACCCATTTACATTTATTGATTACTATGTTTTTATTATACTTTAAGCTCTGGGATACATGTGCAGAATGTGCAGGTTTGTTACATAGGTATACATGTGCTATGGTGGTTTGCTGCACCTATCACCCCGTCATCTAGGTTTTAAGCCATTCATGCATTAGGTATTTGTTGTAATGCTCTCCCTCCCCTTGACCCCCATCTCCTGACAAGCCCCAAGGTATGATGTTTCTTCCCTGTGTCCATATGTTCTCATTGTTCAGTTCCCGCTTATGAGTAAGAACATGCGGTGTTTGGTTTCCTATTCCTGTGTTAATTTGCTGAGGATGATGGTTTCCAGCTTATCCACATCCCTGCAAAGGACATAATTTCATTATTTTTACGGCTGCATTGATTACTATTATATTAGAAATTGGTTTTTAATTCTATTTCATGTTCATTTACATTTACTCTATTTTGCTTTTGTTTTCTCCTTCTCTATTTTTCTTTAAATAAATTGAGTTTTTTCTTCTGGTTTAAATGCTATACATTTCTTTTTTGTCCTTATGTGTTTAGTCTGTAACCTAAAACTGTTCATGATTATTTACACGTATTTATATTTTTTAAGTCAACAGTATCTTTATCTTTCCACTAATTAGTAAGTATTTGGACAAGTTCTCTTGTTCTTTGATTCCTCTCACTTTTCCACTCGTCTCCCTATCAAGTTACTATTACGTAGAATTTTAGCTGAGGGTTGTAATGGATATTCTTTTCCCCCCAGGAAGAAATCTGATAGTCCATATTTCTTTATAGAATTGGGCATGACTTTTTTGGGAGGAAAAAGGCCTGAGTGAAGTAGAATGTTCCTTGGAACTGTTTTATGGCTTTGAGGGTTTCAGAGAGAATGTCCTGGGCAGTGCAGAATTATTGTTACAGGGGTCGATGCAGCCCCACTTAACTAACTTAGGGGAAGGAGAGGACAACCAAGAGATAGGAATGAAAGGATATTGACAAATTTTATCTGAATATGTGAGTAATTTCCTGGGAACTCCCCTCCAAAAACCTGGGGGAAGTCTGAAGAAGCTGAATGGAGTTAGGTATGGATGGAGGTTCTCCCTGAAGTTCTACAGCTGCCCAGATAGAGGGCATTAAGCCTGTGAAATTTGAATATTAATGTTATAGCTTTAGTACTAGTATATACTGAGTGTGTTCTAATTATTCTCTCTCTCTCTACGTATATTTCCTCCCTCCCTTCAACCTTTCCCAGCTGAATTGAAGTCTCCAAGAAGTGCAGGATTCTTTACAGTTTTGTTGATTGCTACATCCCAAGTGCTGGGCGCATAATAATAAATGCTCAAATATTTGTTGAAATTGTACTGAAACTGAATATTTTTCTTTACTAAATTTATGCTCCTACCAGGCATGTATGAGAATATCTATTTTCACAAGCCTTTACCAGTACAAGTTATTATTGCTTTTTGTAAGTATTGCAGATTGGATCAATATAAAATGATATCTCATTTTTATTTTTTATTTGTATTTGTCTGATTATTTTTGTAACTGAATATTTTTATTTGCATTTCTCTGATGCTTTTCATAATTGAATATCACAGATTTTGTTGTTTTATTTTTAATTTGGTTTGAAATGTATTTTAATATTATTTTTGGTTGGAAAATCATAATTATGTACATTTTGGTGGTACAATGTGATCTTTTCATAAATGTATACAGTGTGGAAAGATTAAATCAACCTAATTAACACCACTTCTACTGTTAATTTCCCATTCTTTTGTCTATTTTCTATTGGCATGTTCATTGTTTTCTTACTGATTTTAAGACTTCTTTTTATGAGGATAGCACCTATTTGTTATACATTTATATCAAAAGAATTTTTTTTTATCATTTGGCATTCAATTTCGTTTTTCAATTATTAATTTTTTACACATCAAGTCTATCAAAAAATTTTATATTTGTGTTCCAATAATTTACTTAAATTATCTTCTAACTCACTTGTCCATTAATTTTTCTCTTTTTATTTACATTTTACACTAAAAAATATTTTACCTAAATAGTTAAATGATTATCCTGGGACCATTTTCCTTTGGCATCATTTCCCCACACTAATTTGAAATTCTCATTTTATCGTGCTCTAAACACAATAAATTCAAACATTATAACTTTTAATGAGGAAATTGAACCACAGGAAGATTAAGTTTCTTGTCCCAAGTGGTGGGGTATGGCTTGAACTTGGGCAGGCTGACTCAATAGCCCACACTCCACTGACGCTGAAGGGTATTGACAGAATAACTCGTTTAGCCTTGGTCATAAGAAATTTCTTGGAGCATTATAGATGAACAAATACAATGACATAACTGTGCACACTGCTCTACTCAACAAGTGGAAGCTCCTGCTCTGCCAGTCTTTGAAGACAGAGGCAATCGCATGCTCCTCTTTTGTGTGCTGCATTTGTTCCGGCCACAGCAGTTGTATGTCAATTATTTTCTAAATGTCTTCTCAGGCCAGGTGCCATGAGTCACGCTTGTAATCCCAGCAATTTGGGAGGCTGACACGGGTGGATCACCTGAGGTCAGGAGTTCGAGACCAGTGTAGCCAACATAGCGAAACCCCATCTCTACTAAAAATACAAAACATTAGCTAGGTGTGGTGGTGGGCATCTGTAATCCCAGCTACTCAGGAGGCTGAGGCAGGAGAATCACTTGAACCTGGGAGGCAGAGGTTGCAGTGAACCGAGATCATGCCATTGCACTCCAGCCTAGGTGACAAGAGCGAAACTCCATCTCAAAAAAAAAATAAAATAATAAATTTTTAAAAATGTCTTATCAGAAAGATACATTTGTAGCTACAGACACCAGGTCAAACAAAGCAGCTGAGCAAAGGACTTTGAAATTTAGAGTGGTTTCAAACTAAAATGCAGTAAGAGTTGGTGGCAGTTAGTGTGGAAGGGTTGCCATTTGAAATAAAAACGTGGGCTCCCATCATGCTGCTCTGAATCTTCTCTGAAGGGAGATGTGATTACAAATGTCTCAGGCGGCTCGGGCAGCCCTGATCACTCCAAAGGAGGTGAGTTCTCGGGTTAACACAGAGCAGTCTAGGAGTCCCAAGATTTCCAAAGCTGCTTCCTCCTGAAGATCACAGTTGTCAGTGACACACTTTCTTGTAACAAAGGCCAGGAAAGAATACACAGAAGTCACCTCTGAAGATTTAGGGGGCCCTCCATGACATCTATTTAAAACAGAACCTTGGATATCCCTACAGTAGGTCTAGACCTTAGCCAGCTCTTGTAATATCTAAAAGCAAAGCGTTTGCTTTGCTCATAAAGAGGCGAAGTGTGAGGTTACTGGCCCCATGTGTTTTGCGGCCCTTCCCCTAGCTATGGCTTCCATTAGCATTACTGATGGACAGATGTGGGCCCTGGGAGTCAGAAGGCCAAAGGTAAAATGCTCCCTCCCATTAGCCCATTAGTGCAGGGGCAAGGGTCTGTGCATCAGGAGAGTCTTTCGATCTCTTGGTCCCAGAGGGAGTGATGTTTGGGAGAACCACTCTCCACCAGGCAGGATATGTCATTAATAAACCCTGACGTCTATGAGACATGTAAGACCCAGGATCAGGAGGTTATCGCAGCATAATGGCCTAGAGCATGGTCCGAGGCCACTGGATGCTAAAGAAAAGAGCTGCGTGACATGGAGAGAGAAGGCCACAAACACATACCCAATTCTCAAGCTTGCCCAGGACTGCTGGCTTTACCACCTGTACAGGGAGCTCCCTGCCCTGCTACCTCATGAAGAAACTTCTGTGGCACAGATCTGCAAGAATATAGTGAGAACTGCTGGTCTCAATTCTGAGGTTCAGAGAGGAAAGGGATCTCTCCAACATTACAAAACTTGGTGGCAAAGTCTGAACATCCCATTCTGCAATGTGTGCACACTGGTGTGGTAAGCAACCTCTGCCTGTGGAGTCCACTGGGTGGCCTCTTGTGGGTTCCCCTGATTTTGCCTTTAGAACTGTGCTCTGAAGTAGGAGTCCTCTACTCGAGGAGAGCAGGGCAGGTGAAGGAATGCAGTGCTCAGGGATCTGCCACCTGCTGACGTCCCCATGGCCTTGCCTACCTCATCTCTTTCTCCAACATCTCAGTCACTTCTGGACTTCACTTTCCGTCCTCTCCATCACTCTGAGACTTGCTAAGCCATCTAGCCTGGCCTCTTCTTCTGGATGTGATGGAACAATATGTGGTAGAGAAGCTGGAGCAATGGGTGGTGGGCCAGGGAGATGTGATGAGCACCCATCATGAGTCACAGACACGGCACCACCTCCCTCCTATGCGCAGGGCACCCCTGCTGCCTCTCACTGAGAAACCTGCACTGTGGTCACTTCTAATACCAAGCCATGGTCAAGCCCGCTGTATGGCAGAGTCATCATCTCCTAGAATCAAAGGAAGAGCTTAGTACATAGGAAAGAGAAAACATAAATCCTCAAAAGAGAATTAACAAAGAACACAAGCCTGACTGTCAGCCACTTAATCCTAAGCAAAGACGAAACCTTGTTAAATAAAATGCAGTGTCAAAGAGACTGGCCATTTCGGTGTAGTCATGTGGAATCAAAGTTTCACTGCTTGCCTGGGGGCAGCTGAGTCACAGAGAAAGCCATTATGTGAGGCAGATTATGACACTTCTCGATCTTGTCCAGCCTGAAAGGCTTTTCAAACACCTCCAGGAAGGTTCTGAGACATATTGTTCTCTCTGACCAGTCAGTGACTAAGGCAGATTCCTTTTTCCTTCCTTTATACTCTTATTTATGCAGTAGACACACACTTATTTTACCTCTAGTCAGGTAAAAATTTATGATGCACCAGAATGATCTGGAGGGCTGTTCAATCACAGGTTGCTGGGTCCCAACCATGCGTTTCTGATTTCATGGATCTGGGGTGGGGCTTGAAAATTTGCATTTTTAACTAGCTCCCAGGTGACTCTCGCCACTGCTGGTGCCCATACTGTAAGAAGGAATCACTGATCCAGGCGCCAAGTCCCAAAGACTTGAGTGCATGTCGCCTTAGTTTTTCTTCTATCAGAAGCTGAAAACTGCAACAAGGATTCTAGGGCAGCAGGTTTATTTCAGAGTTGATCCTAAGAAGCTCTGGTAGGGGACTGGGGATGTGAGAAGTGAAGGAAAGGAAAGAGATAAAGTTTGAGTTGGTGACCACTGGCCACCCTCTGGAGAGTCATGGGAAAGTGCAGACCATGGCTCTGTGTTCCCCATGAGGGGAGAACCAGGGGTCACTCCTGTTCAACCATTGGTAGAGGACTGGTCCTGGAAGGCATAGCCTGCCTTGCATCTGTGGCCCAGCCCTCACCCAGGCAGAGCAGGCTCCGAGCAGAGAATGCACTTAGGCCAAGCGTCTCCTATGCCATGCCTACATGTCTGTTAGGGGGGCCTGGAGTCGGGGCCTTGGGTAGGCAGTGACAGGGGATGCCACGCAAGCCTCCTAACTCCATTTGAAAAAACTAATGATATACACAGAAATTTTTTTATAATTCCAGACAGAAAATAATAAAATTTCAAAATAAATTGCCATGTTAAAAAATTTCCTGTGAAATTTTGGGACATAGAGTCAAGTTTTGTTTTTTGTGCCCAAGCACTTTTTAATTCTCTTGGAGAGAAAACCACCAGACTCTTCCCTGAGACACTAGCCACCATGGAAACAGAATACCTGTTTCCAAAATTAGGACAGAAACTGTGGAGCCCTCCCCGCCCCAGCACCACGCACATCGCCATCTCCACAATCATAAGCCCCCCACAACCAGTGCGCATGTGCACACAGGCAGATATGCACACTCAGACACACATATGCATGTGCACACAGACATGCACCACACATGCGCACACACGTGCACAACGCATGCACGCACGCACACATGCACAATGCATGCATGCACATACACACATAGTCATTGAGCTTCTTAAGCTAATTTCTTTTCTCCTTCTCCAGTCTCAGGCTCTGTGGCTACATCTGATTTCTCCAGCCCCTGCCATCCCTATCCCCAGGCAACTGGCCTCTGCACAACCCCAGTTGGCTCTTCTTTTCTGTCACTGACGGTGACATGCACTTGGTCTGTTAGATGCTGATGTTAGACTGAACTCAGTTTTAGTCAGGCCTCCGCAGCTCATAGCTGTGTGACCTTCAGGCAAGTTGCATAGCCTTTTACACCTCAAATTTCTCATCAGCTAAGGGGACAAGATAATTGTTCCCCCTTCAAAATTGTTGCAAGGATTAAATGCCTGGGACTTCTTAAGTGTTCACTGAATATTAGCCCCTAAAATAATGAGCCCAATTGCACAGAGCTGTTGTAAGGATTAAATAATACAATGCCTATAAAGTGACCAACACAGTTCCCAAGTCACAGCAGGCACTCGGAAACAGTTGATGTCATTAATAACCATTACCTTCTGAGAGCAATTGTGAGATGGGTATTTGCACACAAGTTATGCTAAATTCAATCCAGGATGATTCTGATCCTAAAAGCTTACCCAGATCCTCCAAGTTAGGACTCGCCTCTGACCTGAGGCCCAGAGCATGTGGGCAGCGTTTAATGGCCCCATTTCTGGTGGACAAGGTAATCAGCACCCTTTCCACTGCCACCATTCTGCCTACAGTTAGCAATTCCTCATTCATAATAAATATGCTTTTGCTTTAAGAACACATAATAGCATGTCTTACTGACTCAAGTAAACATTTCACTGTCTTTGGAGACCATGAAATTACTCAAATTTTAATCTGCTTGTTCGAATAAGAGAAAAAACTTTGAATTTAATAGGTTTCACAAAAGTAAGTAATTCATGAGCATGTTTTAAAACCCTTTGAAGCCCAAAGAAGAGTGAAATGTTAGGAAAACCATCCAAGTTCCAGATGGAGGATTCAGGATGTGAGGACTCCCAGCCATCTTTGGTGGATTGGGTCTGCAATTGGACAGCCTTATGAAGCAAAGTCACCTCTGGTGAGTCTCTGGTTCCTGCCCCCCTGAGTTATACATGGTAAATTCCTCATGTTCTTAGGCAGAACACCAGCTGGAACAAAATATGCCCCCGCAAATATATATCCTCTAATCTCTTTCCCAGCATCAAGTCAGAAACCTTGTGTAATTACTTTGGAAAATCCAGAGGGAAGTGACACTATTGCATTCCTCGTGTGTACTATCACAGTGCCTAGCACTCTGCTGGGACAGGGCAGACACATGATCATAGCTGCTGAATTTCTGGAGATATCTGATATGAGAGAGACATGAAATAAGCATTGCCAAAGAGAATCTTAAGTCTATGTTTAAGGTGTAATTGACAAGTATGAAGTTCACTTACCAACTGACGGTTTGATGAGTTTGTAGCTATCTGTGCAGCATCACCCAGATCAGTGTTTAGGAAATACCTATCACCCCAGAAACATCTTTCTGTCCCCTTTCCTCTAGATGCCTCCTCTCCATCCTTTCGAACCACTATTTTGCCATGTAACACCAAAGATCTTGAACTTTGGGTCTATATAGAATGCATGCTTTTGTTTCTGCCTCCTGTTGTTTGACATAATGTTTTTGAGATTCACTCACATTGCTGCAAGCATCAGTTGTTCCTTCTTTTTTATAGCTGAGTCATATTCCTTTGTGTGGATATAGCACAATTTGCCTATCGATTCACCAGTTGATGGACATCTGGTCTGGTTTTAATTTTTAGCTATTATAAGTAAAGCATACATGAATATTCTTGCACATGTCTTTTTTGAGGGCGTACACACTCATTTCTCTTGGGTAAATGTCTGGGAGTATTATTGCTGGATCAGAGAGTAAGAGCATAGTCAACTTTGTTAGAAACTGCCAAACATTTTTTCTACAATGTTGATGCCATTTTACAGCCCACCAGCAGTGCACGAGAATTCCAGTTGCTCCACATTCTCTCAAATTCAAGCCCAGGTTTTTAAAGGTCAACTGATTGTCTATTTCGTATGTCTACTCCCTGTGCCTGCAGAAAATGCTTGCCATTTCTCAATGGCCTCCTATATGCCTATTAAGCAAACATTTACTTTAAATGTCACAACCCTGCAATACAGATTTTTTTCTTTTTATAGATCAATAAAGTTAAGTAATGCTCTCGTCTCACCATTAATAAGCCTCTGCACTAGGATTCAGTGTCTGTGCTTTGAGTGATGGAAAAGGTAAGAGGCAGGAGGAACCGCAGAGAAACTTTCTATCTTCTACCTAAACTTGCTGTTGTAGGGCAGGGGATGTGGCCTGAAGACCTGTGTACTTGTGTAGGCTACCAATTTAAAGCCTGTTTGTCAAGCAAGGTTTGGTCTAATTTCTCTCTGCAGTCAGATATAAATGTGAGCCCTGTAATAAAAGGCCTCATCTCAAAGACCTGAAAGAAAGACGTCATCATTGACATTGCGTATTTCTTCTAATGTGTGTGAACACAGATTTCATCTTCTAACAGCACACTGAAATTGGTTTTGCCACTGTGGGAGATAACTTACAAAGACAGTGAGATGACATTTGGGTAAAAAATGCCTTGAAAACTCACAGGCTGGTGGTTCTGGAACAGTAGTCTGCAAGGTTGTTGAAAAGAATCAGGTGAGGGATGTGAGCAGGTATCTTGGGAAGGCCATACATCATTTAAATCAATGGTGCTAATTCAGATGAGTTAGTAGAGACTGTTTCCTAAAATGGAGCCTGCAGGAGGGATGGCCTGAGCAGACACTGTTGCAATTCTGAAACAAATAGAGTATTTGGTTTTGGTCAATACAATACATGATGCAATTCATTTTTAAGTCATGGGGGAAGACCTGACTCTTCTTCATCAACCACTAGACACTGGGCACTTACACATACTCTCTGGCTTAATCTTCATTCTGGCCTCATAAGGGAGGGATTTTTCTTTTCCTTTTCAGATGAGGAAGTCAAGGTACAGAGAGGTTAACTAATTTTCTCATGGCTACACAGCAGTGGCAGAGCTGCAATTTCACTCAGCTCTGTCTAACTTCAAAGCCAAAACTCAATCTATTATACTAGTCTCTCCAAAACAGAAGTTTTTGTTATACGTTTTGATAAATTAAGGTTATTGGAGTTAAAATCATGAGTATTTAAATAGCCAGTGTTCTCCTACATGTATAATATGAACCAAATTTATATTGAACAAAAATTATACCAAACACTGTCTAGATAGCATTCATTACTTGTGTGAGGTCTTCTTATCTACAGAAGAACATGAGTCTATAGACACAAGAACCTGAAAAAGAATCCTAGTAGATCAGAAAGTAAAGCAAACAGCTATTCACTAAGGGGCCACATGAAAACCAAAACTTGAATACCTAGGATCCAGCTAATGAAGACCATCAATTAACCAGACCCCTTTTCATACCATTGACAGCAATTTATAAAAAGGAAATGGAAAGATTTATTTCTAAATCTCAATCCTAGAGTCTATGAGGGTTTTATTCATACCTAGCCCAGCTTCTACATCTACTAAAATGTGAATAATCTGATAATCGACATTCAGAAATGATGGCCAAGGATTACTGCTGAACTTCCAACATCAAAGGAAGATTCCACTGCGTTTACCTCTCTGTGCTTATGAAGACAGGAGAATGGAGTAGTACATTTTGAAAATATCTTCAATCACAAGGATTGAAGTGGAAAGGATCTGTTACTTAACTCTCAGTTACCTAGAACATGGAATTAATCAAAATACTCCATTGCCCACACATTCCTCTCAATCAAGGCTTTATTGCACTCACAGATTTGCTTTTTTTTTTTTTAATTGATGCATCATTCTGATGACAGTGACAAATACAGAAGAAAATGCCAAGAGGAGGCTGGTGAACCCAGCAGACCTGGGCACATAACGCAGTAGCTCTGCAAGACACAGCACAGGAGAGGTGGGGAGGAAGCCAACTGCAGCACTAATTAGCCTCCCAGAATATTTACCTGGCATTGGCACTAATTATTTTTAAGCTGGGGAAATATGCGTCTTCACATTTAATCGTGGTGAGCCATATAAATGCTTCCCTTCCTCCTGGAGGAAAGTGGGCAGGCCTAGTTGACCACTCACAATGCTGGTGGCTCATCCCCCAGGGAGCCCAGACTCTGGTATCTTGTTCCTCACAGATTGGTTTTGTGGGTTTTTTTGCTGCAGTTTGTTTCATAACCTAAACTTCTAAATGTGCTTACTTGTCATTTGTAAAGCAGGGATTGTGGTTCAAATCCTCTTGAGAAAAGAAGGAGAGAAGAAAATGGGATGTGAGTGTCTCTCACCATTAAAATTAGACATGATCACATAAATCCAGGCTTGGGGCATGTGCTTCAGGTAGGGAGCCCCTGACCAGGCAGAGTGTCCTTGGAATAATTCAAATGTATAGCTGTCCATTGAGGAAGTCATCCAGGGACTCGGGCATCTTGGGAATTTCTATTCTGTCTTTCAAGCCACACTGAATAATTTACTAGGATCCTGAAATGATAAATTACTAAACCTCTTGTGATAAATTCAACAAAGCCATAAATATTCCTGAGGGCCTACTATGCTCCAGACCAGGCACTGGGCTTCAGTGACAAGCACCACAGTCCTTAACCCTAGGTGACCCTTCTACAGTGCAGAGACACTGCTGGGCTGAGCCTACCAGACCGGGAGATTTGGTCTTGCACAGGCCTCGTGCCCAATACCCGACTTCAGCGCAGGTCAGCTCACAAGGCTATCTCCAAGAAAGTGATCGGAAAAGAATTGGGCAAAATCACTTTACAAGTGTGGATAAAAGCAAGTGCTGATTAGCACGCAGGAAACTGGTACTCTTAGCACCACTTTGTACAGTCATTCGCAATGTACGGCAACCTGGTAGCATTTAGCAGAATTAAGCATGCCCAAACTTATGACCCAATGATTTCACTTACGCCTACATTTTCTGGAGCAATTCTTGCAAAAGTTTGTAAGGGGTGTATGTGTTGGATTTCATTCTGGCATTGTGTAGGAAAGGAGAAAGGATGACAAACTTGTGTCCATCATTAGGGCCATGGCCGGGTGACAGGTGGCAGATGACCCAGCATGGGATACAATGAAGCCACGAGAAGCATCATGCCCAATGTGTCAACAGCCACATGGAGAGAAACGTGTAGAGCAAAAACCGTAATAAAATGACTTAAGAAGTAGAACAAGAATTACAGTACAATACCAATTATGTAAATTAAAAACACATAGTCACAAAAATATTTTACAGGGCCACATGTGTATTTGAGGAAAAACATATTTTGGGATCAGAATGAAGGAGAAAAATAAATTAAGAACATTGCATTTGTCAGTGTTGATAATACCAAGTAGAATTATAATGATCAAGCAGTGAGGTGTATTCAACCTTCTATGCTTAAGCTCCAAAAAGAAGGGTAGCGTGTAAAGGTGCAGAAATAGAAGCATGTAGCAAAATTTCCAAAATGTTTCTATAAGCATGTAAAACCTTTTGTGGTGCTGTTCTCCCAGGGCAATTGCAGAGATCCTGCCCTTGTCTACAGAGCACTGTGGGGATTCTCCTTGGATAAAGCAAGGTAGGCTAGATTATGCTGTATTTAAAAAAAGAACCAACAACAGTCAAATCTCCACGGTTTAAAGCAACCCATACCATAGGTCTCTCACAGGACTTTACTTTGCATGAAATACTCCAGGACCTTGGCTCCAGAACAGCCACGTGGGATGTTATTGGTCTTTGTAACAGAAGAAAGGAAACCTCAGGTGAATTGCACACTGGTTCTCCAAGCTTCCATCTAGAAGGGATGCCTATGACTCTCACTGACATCTCACTGGGCATCACAAGTCTCATGACTAAGCACACTTGGAGAATGCCTGGAAAGATGGCAGCCAGAAATATCTGGTAGAAAGCTCTAACACATATCATACTATCCTTCAAACAAGACTCTTCCCAGATTTCTCCCATTTTTCTCGTTCTAGTGGTGTGACTGTGACCAAGTTACTTAGATCTTCATGCTTCAATTTTCTTTCCTGTGGAGTGGGAACTTTATTACCTACTCCATGAACTTGCTGCAAGGACAGCTGACATAGCATAATGAATGTGCCTAGAAATGGCCCTGGCATCCAGTGAGCTCTCAGTAAATTGTGCTTTCCATTGTTGTTATTATCACTATTAGTCTCATATCCTTTTATCGTTCCTCCCACAGAGCCATCCTACACACTATCCCTACTTTAGTCTTCCTTAAGCATGGCTCTGATCATGTTGCTACTGCTTTCAAAAGCATGCAGGGGTTCCCTGTTATGTGCTTTGCCTAGACTCCTGCCTATGTGTTGCATGTATGTTTCATGTGCCACACTCCATCTGCCAGCTGGACCTTGCTTCCAAGATCACTCACCCACATCTAAAGCCCACCAAAATCAGACCTCAATCTAACTTTCCAACCTTAACTATATAGCCTTTTTTGTATCCAGACTAAACTGTATGTAAAGTGAACTACCTGAATCCTCATTCAGTCCTTGCCTTTTTCTCCTTTCACTCATTCATTCAATCAATGAGTACTTACTCTACTACAGACATTATTCTTGATGTTGAAGATAGAGATATGAAAAGTCAGACAATGCTCAGTCCTCATGGAGCTGATAAGAAATGTGCAATGAAATAGCTGAGATTGTTTTTAATTAGTGATGTGTGCTATAAAGGACACTTTATACAGCAAAAGGACAAGGGTGCCCAGGGAGAGCTTGCTAGGGTGGCCAGGGAAGGCAGAACGATGACCTGAATGAAAAAGAGACAGCCATATCAAGACCGGGGAGAAGAAGATTCCAGAAAGACTGAAAAATGCCATGTCAAAGAACTGAAAGAAAGGCTAGAATGAACGAAGCATCATGGACAGGTAGAAAGCGGTAAGAGGAGAAGCAGCAAAGGAGAATGTAGGGGCAGACTATTTAGAAGAATGGTGGACAATTAGAAGCCCTTCGAGGGTCCTATGCTCTGCTGTAGTGTGCAGGCTCATGCCTTCAACATCCAGGTAACCAGACCTCATCAACCTTCCAGGTCCAATTCAAATACACCATCTCTATGAGACCTTCCTTGGTTTTGGTTCTCCTCTCCACCATCTCTTGTTAAAAGCAGTATTTTTTTCTGCTGCTAAACTCACAGGGTAATTTATCTAGCCCAGAAGTTTGCATCCTTTTACCTGGAGAAACACTTCCCCACTGGCTCATTGATTTCAATTCTATAAAACAAAATGTGTATTATTAAAAGATATCCAAGCATTGGGCATTTCTGTAATAGTAGGCATAAAAGCAGTAATGACATCTCAATGCAACTTTAAAGTCATATAGGAACAACTTCAGAAAAACAGACAAAAATATTCTAGAACAAGCCATTAACTGTTTTCGGTACAAAGAGCTGGGACAATAAAACTGCTTGGTCTGGATAATTCTTTTAAAAAATGTTTCGGCCAGACCCCTTGTCATAGTCTCCATAACCCTTTATCCTTTTGCATATTTCTAGAGTAGTCAGCTGAGTAATAAAGTTTAGCTGAGGAAATGACAGCTCTATGTTTTTTATTGTCTCTAATGACTTTCCATTATGGCTGCCTGAGTTAGGGTTCCTCTTCAAAACACAAAGAAAATAAAATAAACAGAACTCAGTGAAAGTAAATAATTGTAGGCATTTCTAGGCCTGTGTATAGAGCTAGTTAGCTTTCAAATCTTAATTAATAGCTGTAGAATGCATCAAAATGTGTTATTCAGTTTTTCTGGTCTCATTGTGCCAGGGGCTTGAGTCGCTTACTCACGCACCATCGTTATTTATTAATATTAATTGAACATCAGCAATGCACTTAGATGCCACTGGGAAACCAGAATTCACTATCATCACTCTCCAGTGAAGTCAGACTCTGAATGTGGCAAGATCCAAACCAAAGGAGGCCGCCTACTTGCAGAAAGCAAGGATGGCAACATGGCAGGGGTTTCAGATGGCACCATGTGCCCAGCTGGTTCTGATATTTGTGGATCTCATGACATCTCCAGATAAGCAATTTGATTACACTTGGTTTCAGCAGGAAGATGTGAGGCAGAGAGTTGAACAGCAGGGTCAAAGGTGTGTGAACCACTGGGACGTGTTCTCCTAGGTCCCAGGCTACAGAAGGAATGTTCTCCAACCTTGCTGGGAAATAAGTATTGAATTTATAGATTTCATTGTACTGTATCTTAAGAGTGGATATGCTGGGAATGAATAGTAAGTGAGAAAAGGTAAAGGGGAAAGAAGAAAGGAACGAGGGCCAGCATTTTGGCAGCCCATGGAATGAGGGGGTGAAATTCATAGATCTTAAGGGTATGGCTCAAAGCATTTTGGCAGATGCATACACTCAAATGTAGCCACTTTCCTACCAAGATATAGAACACTTCCATCACTCCAGAAGGTTCCCTTGTGCTCCTAAGTAGTTGGTCCCTGCCCCCCACACCTACCCCTCCTCAGATGATGCCACTGTTCTCATTTCTATCAGCACAGCTTAATTTGGCATGTTTTAACCATTTTGTAAATGGAATCACATAGCACATCCTCTCTGATGTCTGCCTCCTCACACTCAGCATGTTGCTAAGGATCATCTTTGTCATTATATGTACTATTCCTTTTCATTCTGAGTAGTAATCCATTGTACTACAATACTGCACTTATAAAATTCATCCTCCTTTTAATCATCGTTTGTTTCCATTTGTGTTTTTCCACCTAGTTTTGGCTCCTGTCAGAAAAGCAGTCACAGGCATTCTTGTGCAAGCCTTTATTTGGATATATACTTTTACTTATTTTATTTATTTTTGGCAATGCCAAGGAGCAGAACTGCTGGGAATAATATTGTTATGTTTAGTGATATGAGAAACTGCCAGAAAATTGTCCAAAATGGTTGCACCATCTTACATTCCTGCCAGCAGCATATGAGTTTCAGTTGCTCTGCCTTTCGCCACCTTTGGCATTGTTGGTCTTTTAAATTTTCATTTCCCTAATGGCTGATGGCAATATTGAACACTTTCTTATGTATTTATTTGCTGTTAAAGATTTTTGGGGGGACCACATTTATTGATGTTTTGCTCTTTACTATTAGGTTGTAAGGGTTCTGTATGTATTTTACATATGGAATCAACCTGAGTACTCATCAACTAATGAATGGATAAAGAAATGTGATATGTCTGTGATACACACACATATATATTTCGTGGAATACTACTAAGCCATAAAAAAGAATGAAATAATGTCTTTTGCAGCAACTTGGATGGAACTGGAGGCCATTATTCTAAGTGAAGTAAGTCAGGAATGGAAAATCAAATACTGCATGTTCTCACTTACAGATGGGAGCTAAGCTATGGGTATGAAAAGAAAGACAGTTTGGCATAATGGACATTTGAAACTCAGAAAAGGGAAGGGTTGGCAGGGGATGAGAAATAAAAAAAAACTACATATTGGGTACAATACATGCTATCATGGTGAAGGTACTCTACAATCCCAGGCTTCATGGCCAGACAATTCATCCTTGCAGTGAAAAACCACTTGTACTCCTAAAGCTATTTAAATAAAAAAATTTTAAGAGTTTTGTATTCTAAATATGGGTTCTTTGTCAGATATGTTTATTGGAAATATTTTCTGACAGTTTCTAGCTTGCCTAAGAAATCCTTGCTTATTTTAAGGTTACAAAGATCCTCTTCTGTGTTTTCTTCTAGGAATTTATAGATTTAGACTTTATGTCCTGGTCTAATTTATTTTTGGTATAAAAGTTAAAATTGCAAAGGAGGGGTTAATGTTTATTTTTTCTTGTACTGACTTCCAGTTGTTCTGGAACTACTTGTGAAAAGATTTTTTCCTGTTTGGATTTCTTTGGAGCCTAGTAAGGCTAGCATTTGACCAGGAAGAAGTCACTGGTGACCTCAAAGAAAAAAAAAACCTAGGGAAATTTGGAGAGATGCTCAAAAAAGAACAAGTCTATAAAACAAGATAAGCAAGCACTTCAAGAGAAAGAGCTAGAAGCTTTAGAGTCTAATGTATAGGAAGCAGATAAAATGGAGAGAGTAGTTATAGATCACACAGCTAAGGAATTTGGCTAGGAGGAGAAGGGTAAAAATAGGACACTAATTGGAAGAACCATGTATAGGTCAGAAGATCAGAAGCTTATTTATTATCAGGAAGTGGGTTAGGGAAATAATAATGCTAATTGGGAATTTATAGAGCTTGGGTTGGAAAATAGCTGAGATTATTCCCTGTTTTGGAGAACCTTGCCACTTGCAGTGAACCCAGAGGGCCTTTTCGGGAAATACGCATTTATTGTGTATATGTTTCTTCAATATACAAGACTTTTTGGTGAAAGCACACTGCGTGGATGTTTGCTGTCTGATTTCAACAGCTGGACTGTCAGATACGAGGAGGGCAGAGCACCTAGGAGTGCTGTGGCTGCACCGTTGTGAAGGGGTTTCCCTTGGGCTAAAGGAAGGGTCGAATAAATCAGTGCCTCCCACCATTCCCAATGCTGGACAGAGCAGCGGACTTCCAGACGATATCAACAGAGCTCCTAGCTCCCTGCTTTTCTACATGACAGTGTTTCTTAAACATTTGCATGGATGAGCAGGGTAGTGCAGCTGTTTTCTTCAAATCTTCACTTTAACCACATGCCATTGACTCTAGCTGCTCTCCGGACCTCACATGGGATAGTTTAAGGGCCTATTGCAATTTGTTACCCAAAGCAGCTACTAGCAGAAAGGAAAGCAAATGATTTACTGGATATTGACTGTATCCCAGGCAGGATTGTTATATACAGTTGTACAAGCTGTGCACTGCACAATGCTTCATCACCGTGAGTGGTACTCTTCTCATTCTAGCCTGATATAGTGCAACGTGGTAGTCTTGGTATCAAGTGTTATTCTGTGTTCTTTGCAAAAGGAAGACCACTGAGTCCTTGCAACTAGCCTATAAGAGGTTCATTATGATGTCCTTTCTATAGAAGAGATAAAGCATTTGCTTTTATAAAGGATTTGCCCAAGGTTGCTCCATTGTTAAGTATCAGAACCATAATTTTTAGATCCTTTGGCTCCAAAACATGACATATCAGTGGTCTTAAAATGTTGGACTGATAAAAATCATCTTTAGAAGCCAGACAAGTAGACTATCTGGGATGGAACCAGCAGCCTTGGGGAGGAGGATGGAATGAAGAAAGCCACTGGATTAGCAGAGAGAGGGGAAGGAGTTGTAGAAACTGCCAGGGTGGCTAGAGGGAGATGGAGAGAAATCCTGGATTGGCAGTGACTGGAAGAGCAG
Organism: Cacajao melanocephalus; assembly: GCA_963573385.1. Taxonomy (NCBI): domain Eukaryota; kingdom Metazoa; phylum Chordata; class Mammalia; order Primates; family Pitheciidae; genus Cacajao; species Cacajao melanocephalus. Next base: position 106,095 of record CAUYLG010066522.1, read on the forward strand.
ACGGTCCAGCAACCCAAGCACACCCATCCATATGGGACAGAAAAGAGCCAACAACAAATACCAGGGCTGCCCAGACTGATTGGCTTGGGGAAACCCCAGATGGGAGGGTCCACTGAATTAGAGCATCAAGAATGAGGGCTCTCAGGAGCCATCCCATTGCTCAGAAACTTGAGCAGAAATACCCAGTGCTTGCTGGGAGCCTATTGTGTCCTCTTGGGATGGCAACCTGGCTCAGTGGAAGAAATAAACACTTACAATTTAGGGATCAAATCCTGATTCCCATATTTAGTAGGTGAGAGACTTTAGGAAAGTTATTAAATCTGTTTCTTATCTGTAAAGTGGGATTATAGTATCATCTACAAAATTGTTCTGATGATTAAATCAGAAATGTACCTTAAGTATGTAATCATCATTGAATAACATCAGTCGCTCTGTGGTTTGGGGTCCAGTACTGCTGACTTGTGTCATCCTTTGGGTCCAGCACCAGGAAGGTGTTGAAGCTCAGGTTCTGCATTAGCTACTCCACAGCAGGTTATTTCTGCCTCTTTGTAAATGTTTGTCTGTTCCCACTCGATCCTTCTTTCCAGGACACCATGCACCCCAGAACAGCATCCTAAAGTGGCATCCATGACAAGCAGAGCTGTGTAATCTGAACTTCTGGCCAGAGAGATTCCAATTCTAAACTCTTAGAATGGTGGAGTTGAACCTTGTTCACTTGGGCGTTCTCAGAACTTGGAACCTAGGAGCTCCTCTATAAATGTCGGTCGGGTGACTGGCCAGTTAATGCACTTACTCCTGGCCACTGCACCTCAGAGCTGGCATGTAGTGAGGGCTGGTGAGTTTTGGTGGATGAGCATGAGAAAGTCTTGCTGGCCAGGGTACTATAGTGCAGTGGGAAACCTAGCTTTAGCTGTGGGCTTCAAGACCAGACTCTCATTGCAAGCCATCCCTGGTGAGGGCTTTAATGCATGCACCGAATCCACAAACTGAATAAGGAGACACCTGGCTGTAGCAGGCTGCCGGTTTTCAGATAGCAGCCATGCCCAGTGGGCACCTGAAGCACACAGCCCCATTGCACATGAGCTGTTCTGTCAGCACAGAAATAAACCTTCTCTTTCCCTGGGCATTGAAAGAATGGAGTTTCTGAAAAGCGATGGAAAAACAAATCAACCAGCACTGCCCTGTGAAAAATCCTCTCTCTCCTCCAACCTCGTAAAACAAAATGAGACTGGCTCTGCTCTTTCATCTGAATTAGTCACTGGTCAGTGCCAAGGTGACTAGTTAAACACTTGAGGGAAGAAGTCAGATTGACAAGGTTATGCTGTAAAACTTTGGGATTGATATCTTCTAATCAGAAATGAGGTAGGAAATGAAGAATGCTATCAAATTTCCAGTAAATGTAATGCTAAAATATTCAGCCATTGGATATTGCCGTGTTATCAATCCAATTAACCTCACTTCATGCTATCAACTGTGTTCAGTGATACTGATGTGTTACAAAGCAATATGAAATATCCTACTGATGATTATGATTCAAGATAACAGAGAAAATACAGCTCTTGCATTTCAGGGTTTTGAAAATAAGTAAAATTCAATGCACATGTTATGAAGGCTGCGATAACCTATAATTTGGTTACAAACAAATACAGTTTTCATTTTATTAGCCACATAAATTTGTCAAAATCATCAGCATGTGGGACTCCATATTAATGGTGATAATGGGAAATGAATCTTAATATTCCACAGTTGAAATGACCCTGTTAGTAATGAAATAAAATTGATAAACTGAAATGTTTTCTTGATGAAGGTTATTTTTAAATAATGCCCACTGAGTTTTATGGATTTTTTTTCAATTGCTTTATAAATAGAGAAACAGATGTTTCTCTTGTAGCAACTCTGCTTCTTTAAAATTACATTTTCTGCTCAAGGTAAGAAGTGCAAAAAGTACAAGTTGTAGCTATCATCAGTCCTTCCTTTGCTGTGTTTGAAAATGTCCTGAAGTTGATTTCGTAAATATTTTATTACCAAAGGAAGACATATGGGAAGGAAATTGCCAAAATATTCAGGTAGCTATTAAGTCTTTGGTTCTATTTAAATTTGATTTATCTACCTATCCATTCCTTTTTATATGTAACAGATATTTCTCACAACTTAAAGCATTGGTAACTCTTCTACAAACGTGACTGTGGCTGAAATTATTATTAATTTATCCACTGTCAAGTTTCCACATGTAAGGCTCATTAAAAATTTTGGAGAGAACCGAGAGAATTCAGAAGAAATTTGATTTGGTGTTTCTGTTTCAATTAAATTTAAACATCAGCTCATCAGCAACCCTCAACCAAAAACAAGGTGGGACTTTCAAAAATGTTTCCAAAGTCTATGGAATTTAAAGTTCTGCTTTGAAAGAAACTGGATACATTTCCCATTGAAATGTTTTCCAACATCACTGGAAAATAAAAAACCTATTACATTTGTGTTACTTATTTCAAACTTAAGGAGGAAATGACAGAGTTCAACAACCTTTTCTCTATAAGATATTATCCTGGAACCTTTAAACCTGACTATTACTACTTATGGAAAATGAGATATTTTCCTGACATGGTTTATAATTTAAGTATACGTGAGAGTCAAAATGATTTGAGAGCCTGAGATAAATTACTGCAGCTCTGGCTTAGTAATAAAAGGAATTTATTGAATTAGATGGTGACTTGTGCCAGTGAGTCCAGCTTTGAACAATAGAAATGCCAGGGTGCATTGATGATGAGAGAATGAGTCTGGAGAAAGAAACAGACTTTTCTCCATGAACAGCTGGTGATGAAGACGCAGAGGCGGCACGAGGGAGGAAGTGAGACGGCCACACACCAATGCTGTGCACTGCTGTGGCAATGGACGTTTCTTCACTCACATACTCACAACAATAAATGCTGTCCACCCAAGGGCACTGCATGGTGTCTGTTGTCTCCTCTCTACACATGCTCTCCATTTCCTAGTTAGCTGGGGGATCCTAGAGGCTTAGCTGGGGGACACTAGAGGTCAGGAACCTTAATTGTGAATGCCTGGCACACTGTAGGTGCCCCTGTTCTACGATAAATATTTACCGGGCACGTTGCTAGGCATTATGGGAATACAATTAAAGAACAGGTTCTTGGCCAATAGGTGCTTACAATCAAGTTAGAGAAAGAATATATGAATAAAGAAAATCAGTAATACATGGCAATAAAGACAATTAGAACGAGAATTAAGAATGTAAACGGGGAGGAAGAGAAAAGAAGGAGGAGAAAGCAGAAGCTAACTAATGAATGAGAATCAGGTGTATTATACAAACTAACTTGTTACATGCCATATATATATTTATAATTTTTAAGATTTTTATTTATTTATTTATTTTTAGAGACAAGGTCTTCCTCTGTCACCCAGGCTGGAATGTAATGACATGATCATGGCTCACTGTAGCCTCGAACTCCTGGGCTCAAGCAACCCTCCTGCCTCAGCCTTCCCAGTAGCTGGGACAACAGGCATGCATCACCATGCCCAGCTGATTTTTTGATTTTTTGTAGAGACAGTGGATCTCACTATATTTCCCAGGCTGGTCTCAAGCTCCTGGCCTCTAGCCATCCTCCCACCTTGGCCTCCCAAAGCTCTAGGAGAGGTGTAAGCCACCATGCCCAGCCATATGCCATATACATGATAACACTCAGGTATGGGTGTTGGCTGATTAGAATAATAGATTATGGATTCCTTAGGGTGGAGACTAAGGAATTGTTCCCCCATGTATCCATTCAGCTGTAGATCAGTACCTGACAAAGCAGCAGCCAATAAAAAAGTGCAGAGTTACTGTAAAATGGATGAAAGAATGAATGAGGGAGAGAGGAAGGACAGGTTGATTATGGCTTGCACAAGAGGGGTTAGATCTGAAGGGAGGGGGTAAAAATGAAGTGGCCACAACAGAACAAGGATTTCTAAGCAGTGGGAGCTTTACCATCTAGGCAGAGATAATGTCCCCCTGGCTAAGGGACAGCGGCAGAATGGTGCTGGAGGGGAAGAGAGGTTGGGAGAACCTCAGAACAGACTGTGGGGACTGTGAGCCTCTCTCCATCTGGCTGAATCCCATTCCTCCTTCAGGCCTTGCTGTGGTCTGATGTCCCTGCCACTGAGCCTCTGCTGACCGACCCCCCAGCCTGGGTTTGGACTTCCCTCAGTAGCCCTGGCTGCCTCTATCCTGGACCTATCCCACAGTAATGGCACGGCTGAGGCACGGGCCTTTCCACCCTGTAGGTTAGAAGCTGGGCCTCCATGGAGAAGGATGGAGGTGCCATTCATCTCTGCATCTTAGCACCCAGAAGGAGCAAATGGGCACAGCTCCACTGCAATGTTTTCAAGAAAGAAGGGGTGTGATCAGAGCTGCACTGTGGACGCCTTACTAAAGGCAGGACAGGGACAAGTTTGTCTGGTATGAGAAGGGACGAGGACGGTGTATGTGGAACAGCTTGTGGCAAGACCAGGATTGAAGTGAGAAGTGGGATTGATGCAGAGAGCAGGGCCCGGCCTGTCCAAGAGGCAACAGAACGCAGGGACTGAGAGCAAATGAGAACATGTCAGTGGGTAAGGCCCAGGGGGATACCCTGCCTACAGCAGTGACGGGGAGGGAAAAGACCAAAAATAACACTGCGAGATCCAGCTTGGGAGTCTCTGAGGTGCTGTAGCAGGCGGATGATGACCAGGGCCCTGGATGAACCCGGGAGCTCCAGGAGAAGCTAGGAGGAGCAGAGTTTAAAGGCCCGAGAGAGCAGGAGGGATCTGAGTGGAGCCTGGCAGAATGCAAGGAATGCTGCCAGATGCTCAGGGGGCCCAGGGACAGGGACCCCAGGCTCGGGCGGCCATGACTGCAAGAGCCTGGAGCGAAAGTGCAGGATGCTCCAGCCTTGCTCAGGGACGCAGTCCAGGCTATCCCTGGCTTCAAATGTCTTCTCACCCTGAAACAACAGCCATCTTCTCAGTCATTAGAGGATGAAATGCTCATAATGGCATCTACGTCTTAACAGGGAATGAGAAATAGCCATAATTTCCAAACACTTGTTTTTTGTAAGGGAACACACACAAGCATTCTGCGCAGATGTATCATTGGTTAACTTTGAGTTTCTGTTGGGGAATGGAACAGAGAAAACCCAGTGGGTTTATTTTTAGTTCTTGTCGGGATGAATGACCATCTCCTGAGGTTTAACGATTATTTGAGTATCCCTTTTGGCAGTAACCTGCAAAATCAATCGGTGGTTGGCACAGCTTAGACTGTTCAAAAGTGATCGCTGCAACTTACGTTTTGAGAGAGGGGAGTTAATGATCTGATACCAGGGAAGGTTTGCCTTAAAGTCCAAGGTGGGAAAGTCTCAGCCTTGGTGGCCCATGGGTGTCATCTAGGCTCTGGGAGGGGCGAGAATCCTCCCAGCATCTCCATTTATCCACCTGTGAAATGGGGCACTGCCTGCCCCATACTCCCCTCCCCTCACAAAGAAATTACAATGATGCATATACCCTAAAGGAAAGGTTCTTCAGGACCTTCCTTTAGGGGGACAACATCAGGTCCATGAGGAGACAAAGGCTCAAAAATGTAAAGTGACTCGCCACGACTCGCCATGCCTCACATAACCAGTTACTCACAAGCCAGGAATTGAAGCCCCCTTCTGAGGCTGACCTTTGAGAGTTCTTTCCACTATGCCGAGGGGCTCATTTAAAGGAAGGGCATAGAACTGTGTAGGCAAACATAAAAAGATGTCCAGAACAGCCAGGGAGAAAGGCAAGTTGTAAAAATAAAATAAAATAAATATATATATATATACACACACACACACATACATATACATATATGTATACATGTACACACATATACATATGGGTGGATATATACTATGTATGTATAAAATATGATTATTTCTCGAGTGTGTGATTATAGAGAATGTTTATTTTCATTTCTTTTATTTTTACCATTTGCATCATTACAAGCTTGCATTTCTTCCATAATCAGAAATTTCGATATAAATATAAACAGGTAAATGAAGAAGCTTCCCTTCCCATGGATTCCCATTTTGCTCCATCAGTCAATGGATACTGCTGTCTGTCTCTGGAAAAAGTTGAATGCAGCTAGGGCTGCCAAGACCTCAAATGGCCTTTACTCCTGACAATTTCCTTTTAATGTTCCCACCTCTTGTCCTGGGGCTCTAATGCCAACTGACTGTCAGAGCCATGCTGATGTCAGTTCATGCAAGATGCCCATGCACAAATTTAGTGTGTTAAAATTTTAAAGCCTACTAAAATGTTCCCTGAAAGAAAAACGCCTCCTCACCAGGAAAAAGCAAGTATTTAGAAAAACACATTTCTTTGCCCTAAAATGGTTGGAGAACAATCTTTAGGGGGAGGGGGTGCTCTTTTTTATTATTGTTATTATTTCAAGAGATTTTAAAAAATGAGATTTGGCAGTATTTGGGTTTCTCTAAACAGGCGTGAGGAACCAGGACAATGGCATGGATATGGTAGGAGGCCCCTTGGGCCCAAGCTCTGAAGGGCACTGGAGGGCACTGGGCTGCCCAGGCTGTTTCGTGCATTGCCTGGTATATCGTGAGTTGGGTACAATTATGACGAGCAGTATGAAATTAGCTCAGCTCTGTTCACCAATTACTGCTGACCAAAATGAATTCTGGCCTGCAATAACTAGGCTGTAACTTTTAAGATACTTCAGAGAACGATGAAAATGCACATTCATATACTTCATGCATCTGGAGGATGTGATGTGAGGGAGTGACAGGAAACCATTTTCAAAAATCCATGCCCATTTTACTCGATTAGAATCTTTTAATCTAACTAGCTATTAACCTTGATGTGTGGTATTGAAAATTCTGGACCTTTCTCATACGCTTCTGTTTCCTGTGACTCGTAAAGGAACGCTGCGTCTTACAGTTTCCATGTTGTCCTTAGACCCCTGATGTTGGTCCTTGCGTAACATCTTTCTTTGGCAATCTTGAGAACCTTTTTAAAGTATTAGTAAGAGCTGTTGATCGTCACAAAAATCCCTGAGAGAAAAGGACCACTTCATCTAGGCTTATTGTGAATTATTTACAGAAAATAACATTTAAACAAATAAATAGACATCTATTTCTGTCACCATATCTAGTCTCCTCATGCCAAACAAAGCAAACAAAATTGTCAAAGCATTGGACTTTCTAACAAAGAGCAACCAACAAATGTGATGTCTTAGTCCAGACTGGAAGGGCTAATTGACGTAGAGGGGATTTGCAGCATGTCAGATGGAAATGAAAGGGGATGACATCGGGTCCAAGAGGAGACCAAGGCTCAAAACTGTAAAGTGACTCACCACACGTCATACGACCAGTCACTGGTGAGCCAGGAATAGAACCCCACTTCGACCTCTCAGAGGTCTTCCCACTATGCTGAGCCGCTGGCTTACCGGGGCTCAACTTGTACTTCTTCCAAGGCACACAGCATTTTTAAAAGGCCCTTCTGAGACACACTGATTTAACCTAAAAGAATCATGCCAACCATGGAAATTTCAGACATGGCAAAATTGTACCGGGAGATATTTGGAGCCATCAGAACTTTTGGCACTCTTCCAAATCACTGCCCAGGGGTGATTATTTTCCTTGTGTTGCTTTCCCCTTGGAAAACCATTACTTGCTTTTCAGTTCTATTAGGCTTGGAAAGATGCCATATATGTGGGCTTTCAGAGTCTTACAATGCACACTCAGTTTTCTTTGATTAATTGATAAGTTCTAATACTGTTTATGTTGCCTTTATCCTGTTTCAAGTGCAAATTTTTCCATCACTAAAAACATTCGTTTAAAGCAGTAGTGTGTTGGAGATGGCTCCTACCACCTCACAAGAGCAGAATCAAATCTGTGCATCTTGTCCTAACCCCAGTTTGGTGACTTTACACTGGTGTCTTGAAATCAGCCACTGGGAATGTATTTATATCACAGAACTTGGCAAACAGTAAAAGTAGGGATTTTTTCCCTCCAGAGAGCCTATTTACCAGCACACCCTTGGTTCCAAGTATCCATTTTTTTTTTTTTTTACTGTAGTAGGAAACTTTATTCATTTGGTAAACTATTACTAATAGTGCTTAATGCATGGTAAGTACATACACAATAGATCTTTGTAAAGGAAGGACTGAATGAACGAGTGAATGAATGGGCCGCTTCCAGATATATACAATGCTCCATCTTAGTTTTTGAGACTGAACTGGGCATTGAAACTATGCTAATTTTGGATTCTCCATCCCTTTTCAGTTTTATCTTATATTCATATGGATCTCTTAAACACCAATTCAGAGTGTGGGAGCTTTTCTACGGATCTCTTTCTAGTGTTCCTTTTGGAGGCAAGAGAAAAACATACCTACAAAAATGAAGAAGTATAATTTTCATTTTCATAAAAGAGTAATTTTGACTTTTATGGTATAATATGAAGGAAAACATTTTTATACAGGTTATTTTTATTTTTAAAAGTAGAAGCAAATTTCAACTATAAGAGCTAAACTATCTGACGTCGTCTCATTAATATTCTGCTTCTCTGATTACTAGCTCCAGAAATTATGAAGAGTTGCTTTTAAAATTGATGTTCAAATTCAATATGATTGTGCTTTGCATCTTGTTCCAGTAAAGTCTCTTGTCGGTTGGCTTGTCGGGAGCCAAGAAAAGCAGCAATTTTTGCCTTGGAAAATCCTGTGAATATTTATGTAGTAGCTCTAAGCTGCAGGGAATTTAAGAAGCTTAGAAAAATTTTGCAAACTTTTTAAAGCAGGGAGTCACTGTCATACCATGGATAGAAATACATAAATGTCAAACTCGAAATTATGTGAGTACTTACCATTATTCTGTTGGACCGGGACCCACACAACTGTTTGAATGTTTATGAAGTAATGTGAGTTGGCGTTTTCTACTTACTCAAAATATTCTATTCAAGATTACCTGCACTAGGTTGGTATGTCTGCTAAACTCCTCTTAATAAAGTTCAGGCTTTTGGTCTTTGCTTTTCATAAACACCTATCAGAATCAGACCCCCAAAATTACAGACCAGATATGATCACTCAAGTAACTTAACCTCACCATTCTGTTCTTGGTTGAATCTTACAAAGAAGATATTGAGTGAAGAAAGCTAGAAGCAAAAGTTTATTTATTACATTATTCCATTTATGTAAAGTTAAAAAGCAAGCAAAACTAACCTATGGGGTTAGACATCCACAGAGTGGTGACCCTTTCGGGGGACATGGACAGGAAGTGACAGGGGACACTTTCTGAGGTTCTGATAATGCGGTTGCTTATTCTGTGTTCTGGTTACATGATGGGTGTGTCACTTTGTAAAAATACATAAAACTGTTCACTTACCATTTGGGCAGGTTCTTGTATGTAACTCATATTTCAGTAGAGAATTTACTTAAAAAAATTGGGCTGCTCTCTGATTCTCTGAGATTCTAAAGTGTTTTAAAAACTGAATCCAAGTTGGCAAGAGTGGCCTCCAGGAGGATATTACTTACATGAGGCTGATGACTAAAAAGGAAATGAAATCCCCACATAGAGAAAGACTCGGTCTTAACATATGAATTCCACCATTTCACTGGACAAAAGGAAGAAATTTCATTTCGTATGGCTCAGCCATTTGTTTCAAGGAACACTTTCACGTTCCTTCTTGCAAGTGGCTGTTTATGCGTAACAACCAAACCTTGTCTTTCAGGTATTTAAAATGTGATTTGAAAAAAAGAAAGACGTTTAGGGGTCACATAGATAGCTCTGTGACAGCTTCAGAAAATCCAGTTCTTTTTTTTTTTTCACCCCATCCTAAAATCTGTTAGGGAACGCTGAGCTAACTGGAAGTGGCCAGCCAGCAGTTAGTCAATAAATAGCTTGGCTCAGCAGATAGGTAATGCAATGCCAGATCAATAGGAACTCTGAAAATTATTTCTTCATTTCCTTCTACGGCAAGTAAGTTATCCATGAAGGACAGAATGTCAGCCTTCAGTCAAAGAGGCACGGAGCTTTTCATTATTCTGACAGGAGAAGTGGAGACGGGGCAGAGGTAAATAGTTCCAGGTTCCTTACTGATGTGATGTCAGATTTTCATTTTGAAATGCACTAGGCTCTAAGAAGCTTTTGCAAGAAAGGCCCACTCTTCTCAACCAAAAGTACCCTCTCCGTTCCTGGAGATATCCATTAGAGATGGGAACCCCTCTGTCACGTAGAATGGCTTGCTGTGATTTCAGTGTTTAGATGATAGGTAGTTATCTGTCACAATCTTACAAAATGAAGAAAAAAATATTAAAAGATCAGAGGAAACGTTTTGGAGAAAGAATGCTAAAATTTTTATTCAGGTGGCCTTCTAATAATTCATATGGATTGCCACTTGGCTTCCAATTTTGTGGCTATGTAAGAGTGAAAATGAAGCTCATTTTCAGTACTGTGTAATCTGAAAGAAGCCCTAAAGTGCCAGCATTCACCATGACCTGGTTGCAAGGTTATGGCTTTGAGCCTTAGGAAAGCAATGACTCAGATACTAAATAGGGAATAATATACTCCCTAAAACTAATAACCCCTCTAGCCAATTAAGCGGTCCAGATGGTAACAGGATGACTGCCTTGATTTTTGAGAAGTGAGGAAAATGTAGAGTAAAATTACGACGTATCAGAGAGAGTTATTTCGTTTCTATGATGAACTTGAAACTGATAACTGAAGCCTATTTTTATTCCCACACACAATTTGAGAGCTCCTTTTCTGAATCTCAGATGTAGAAAGACATCCATACTTCAGGGGCAGTTTCCGCTCTACTTATTTCCTTGGAACCTCCTGCCTCCTGGCAGTTCAGCAACGTTTCCCTAAGGGTGAGCAATCTGGAACCTGAGAGTGGGCTTTTTCTTTCTTTTTAAGAAAAAGAAAGAGATTACAGAATTCCTTCATCTCTGAAGACAAAATTAAATTTAGTTGCAATGCCACCAATTCAGGGGAAATACTAGGACAGATCTGTCATTTCATCCAAATTTCCTGGGCATCCTTGTTTATTTTTTTCCTCCAGAATTTTTTGATCTCCTGTTCTCTCTATACTATCATAATGGAATATTGATTGGCCCACTAAGAATTAATTCTCAGCATTTCCCCCTTTTTTTTCCCCAAATTACTTAAGACAGTGTTAAGGAATATTCTACCATGGGGAGTGGTCTTTTGTGTTAATTGATGAGTTTTCAGATGCCTACAGTCACGTAAACAACAGACTCCACACTGTTATTAGAGAGTGGAAGATCCCCTTGGCAGCAAGCCTGCCGGGGTGAAGGCCAACTCTCCACACTTACCAGTTGGCTTTCATCTTCCATGGTTTCGATGGCTTTCTCCCTCCAACCTCCTTCTGTGCTTCCTGCCTCTCCCAAGCTCAGCTACCATGGCATTGCCTTACGCAAGCTTTTTCTCTGCTTAGACCACTTTTTCACCCACTACCTCAAGCTGGTTCTTTTTTAGGTCCAGTTCTGAGCTTAAATACCATTTCCTTTTGAAGCCTTTCTTGACCTCCCTATGTAAAGTTGGTGTCGATGCATCCTGTTACCTTGTTACACTGTCCCTCAGCTTGTCCTTCACAGTGATGGTGATTCTGCTCACTTCTTTATTTCATTGAGTTAGTTGATTTCCCTAACTAGAGTTTGAGAACCAGAAGTTTCATGTTCTCCCTCTCTTGCTCAGTGCCCCATCATCAGGACCTGCCACGGTGCCTGCTGCATAGTACACACTTGGTAAAAATTCACAGACTCTTATTTTCCTTCTGCCACATTAAGGCTGTGCTTCCCATACAAACCAATACCTTCAGAACCCAACACCAGAAACAGTAATAGGCTGTTCGACCATTGCTTAACAGACTTTAACTGCGCTTCAAATAACTGTGTGAGTAAATTCAACTTTAATAATTTCTTGAGGTGACTATACTAAACCAAAAGTACAAAAACTTCCTTCAAATTTTATCTTTCATGTAGGGCTAATTCTGCTATACATATTCTGTTTTTTAAAGATATTATTATTTATTTATTTCAACTTTTATTTTAGATTCAGGGGGTACATGTGCAGCTTTGATATCCTGGTGTATTGCATGATGTGGTGGTTTGGGGTATGACTGATCTTATCACCCAGGTACTGAGCACAGCACCCAATATCCTTTCCCCGACTCCCTACCTACCCCTTCTAGTGGTGTCCAGTGTCTATTATTGTCACTGTTATAATACTCTATATTTTACTAAAATTGGGTTTTAAATTCATAAAATAATAATTTCTACTAAAATAAAACTAACGAGTTTATATAATTTATGTGCCTCCTGTTACCAGGCCTGGCCAGATGGGAGTAAGACAATAATGTGTTTCTCCTACACAATTTCCACCTTTTCTTTCCTCATCTCCTCCCTTTCCCACTTCCCTCAGGTGCTCACACCTGTTTTGGCATTCTTCCTCTCTGGATATCAAAACTAGTCCTTTTAATAAAAGCTAGATCCCTTATGTACTCCAAAGAATACATAACTTGTTTCAAAATCATTACCCCTCCAAAGATGTTTACCATATTAGAATGAAAGTGACATAATGGATTACATAGTCCATATCTCCTCAATTTCATCCTCATTTGCATTTTAACATACGAATGCAATGATTTCACTCCCTTGTGCAACATCTTCCCCTTCCAGAATCCTCCGCCCAGCAGAGCAGGGTCTTAGGACCTGGCTCCCTGCCTGGCTTCATCCTCTGAGCCCATTTGAGGCTGAGCTCACAAGCTTCTCTGCTGACAACTCCCTTCTTCCTGCACATTCCCACCCTCACTGCCTCCCCAGCTCACTCTTACGCTTCCGTGGCTGTCTCTTTCCTGGGACAGTGGGCAGACTCTCACATCCCTACCTGTATCCCCAGCCCAGCCTTGGGCCTGCCATGGGGTACCATCAAAATCAGCAATGTGAATGAAGGAGGCTAAAGACACGGAGCTCAGAGAGTGGAATGAGGGATGAGCCAGCAGAAGAATGTTTATTTGGGGACTGAGGTGTTATAACTCCCAAAACTATACCTCCCAAGCAGGCTTGTACTCTGCCAATGCTTCTGGTCCATCCACCACCTGGAGACAGCTCTTTCTTAAAAAATTACTTCTTTATTGTATTTGTTTATTTTGAGACAGGGCTTCTCTATGTTGCCCAGGCTAGCCTTGAACTCCTGGGTTCAAGCAATCTTCCCTCCCCAGCCTCCTGAGCAGCTGGGACTACAGACATGAGCCACCATGCCTGGCTTGGACAGCTCTTTTTGGTGATAAGTGTCATACACACTTGCAGGCACTGGCTAAGGGTAGTCCATCTGTCAATTAATAAGTGCGTTTTTTAATGTTATCATTTGCCATGTACTCCACTAAGCAATATAGTAGAGTCAGGCTAACTGCCTTTTTCCTCCAACCCCTCTCGACCCTGGAATGATCACCTCAGCCATGCATATTTCACACTAGGTAAATCAGCCCACTGTAGCCTGGGAGGGCACCCTGCTTCCCTTCTGTGAGCAGAGCTGATAATAATGTATATTGACTATGTTGAATGTCTTCCCTGACTCAACTGCAGTACCTTCTCATCATTCTCCTGTTGGATTAGAGTGAGCAAGTAGATGAACTGGAAGAACAAGAGAAAGATGAGTATTTCCAATTGTGTTATATTCATAGTCCAAGGACGAGGCAGTAGCATGGAGTGCTAGGAGGGCTTTGGAGCAGAGGGGCCCGGTTAAAGCTTTGCCATCTGCTATGATCTTGAGCGTGCAGGGCACCACTCCATGACCAGGAGAATGGGGCCTGCCTAACTTACAGAGTTCTCATAAGAAACAGAGGAGACAATGCAAGATGTGTGAACCGGCCTGGCCCATAGCCATGTTCTGTCTTTAGCCATTCTCATTCCTGAAAGGAGACCCCTAGAAGCCATGAATTTCTAGACTGGATGAAAAGTTCCCAGATGCCAGAGAACATTTAGCACTGGGCCACACTTCTTTTCTCTGTTTTCCTTTTTTAACTGAGATAGCAACAGCCTCACACAACTTCAGCCTCTACTCATAAAACTTCAAAATCCTCCTGAAATAGCTGTACACAACTGCACCTGCACCTCTCAGCTAGGAGTTTGTAGTATAGAAAGAGATCATTTCTAGGTGCCAGGAGGCTAGCACAGGTCTAGCCCCAGACCTTCATGAGCCATGGTTCAAAGTGTAAGTTCCTTGGGGCAAGAATATGGCTTTTTTGTCTGGTTACTGTTACTATTCAGATCAGCTTCATGCATTGTAAAGCAGCGTGGACATTTACCATAGTTTATGAATAATGAACGTGACTGTAGCTTTGCTGGAGCCAGCAACCCAATGAGTCCAGCTTGGCTAGAGCTCCAACCATGGGCACGTGTGTTGCCCAGTGCATGTGAGCATGTGTGTTAACGGTGTTAATGTGTACGACAGCATTATGTGAGGGTGTGAGCATTTATGTGTGTAGGGGAGGGCATGTGTGATGTGAATGTGTAATAAGCATGTGTGAATGTGTGAAAGGGTGAGTGTGAAAATGTGTATGTGAGAGGGCATGTATGTAAGCATGTATTAAGCATATGTGTGAGAGCATATTTGCATGTGGGAGAGGGCATATGTTTGTGAGCCATGTATGAGTGTGTATGTGAGCATTTGTGGGTGAATTTGTGTGTGTGAGAGAGAGTATGTGTTTGGGACAGAGGGCATATGTGTGTGTGAGTGTGTGAACATGTGTGGGGGAGGATATGTGTATGTGTGAGCATGTGTGTGAGTGTATGAGTAAGTTTGTGTATGTGAGTTGGGGGTAAGTGTGAGAGCATATGTGTGAGCATGTGTGCACATGTGTATGTGTGTGTGTAGCCCCTGACAGCAGCTCTCAGGGCAGAACGCATATTTACAGCTGTAACCAGTTCATCTCATCTTTTTCAGGGTCCCCCAGAGCAAGCCACCAGGTTCCTTAACCATCTGTGCTGTCTCTGTGAAATGTGCAGTCCGCATCTTCACTGTTTCTCTGTAATTCTATCTTTTCAGGCGGGGGAGTTTTGCCCCAAGGATGCCCAACCTCACTCCCCCGCCCAATTCCTCCTCAGAGGATTCAGCAAACTAGTAGCCATGAGTCCATGAGGTATCACTTCTGAGGCAGCCTGCAGCAGCCCTTCTTCCTCCACGGCCTCCGCTGGCATAAAAGAAATGAGGAAATGAATGAACATCAAGTTTGTGGAAACTTACTAAAACTGACTCTGTGCCAGGCAGTGTGGCCAGCCTATACTTCTATTATTACATTTAATTCCATAAGGGCACTATGGGAAAAGAACTGTTGTTTTGCCCCTTTAAAGAGAAGGAAGTTAAGGTTCAGAGAGGCAGATAGCTGCCCAAGATTACAAGACAAGCTGGAGCTGGGCCAGGATCCAGCCATGTTTGGCCTGGACCCTTGTTTTCAGCTACTCCTTGATGATTTGGATTGAAGGGCAGGGGCAGAACAGGAAGGAAGCTGAAAGGAAACTTACAGAGCGTCCAACTATCTCACTTCACTGATAAGGATATGAGAGCCCACAGTCCGCATATTCTGACTTGTAAGATTCAGCTTTCAAAGACGTGGCTTCTGCAAAGATACACATTTCTGAGGTTAGAGCTAGGAGAAAGACGCAAGTGTCCCAACCCCAGCCCAGAGCTTACGACAGTTAAAATCCGCTGTACTCACTCTGATTCTGTAGATTGGCCGATGAAGATCTGCAGAAGGTCTTCAGAAGGGATCATCTTGAGGCTACAGCTTTCATTTTCTCTGCTGGTCATTGGCACAGCATGACTCTGTGTCATGGTTCAACCCCTCTCCCGGCAAGTGAAGAATGGGCCTTAGAATGACAAGTAACATCTTGACTGGAATGCCTTGCTTTGATGTTATAAATCTGAGCAGAAATCTCCCTACTACATTGCAAATTTCATTTTACTTAATATTTGCTTTCTTGTCTTGCACTTGCAGAAGTTGTTTTCTTTCTAAACAAAACTCTAGGCTTGTATGTGCATTGTGGGAGTACAACAGAGTAAATTTGTGGAAAAAATAATAGTGATAATGGCAGCAACAGTAGTAAAAGTTGTTTTTGTTTTTTATTGTTAGCTTATCAAGGATGCAGAATGACAAGGAGGTTCAGTTTCTGATCACCTTGGGAGAGAAGAATTCCATGGCAGAGGCAGCCTAGTTCCCCTCTATGTGTTATTATAGCTTCAAGCTCTTGAAACTTCAGGGGCAAAAAAATATATGTAAGAATCTCCATCCTAATACCTAAGACTTCTTTCTTCACTTTGGTTTCCAGTGGACCCCACTTGACTGCTATAACAATGGCTTTTAAGTCAAATCTGAAGGAAGCAAACCATTATCCAGAAAGATGCTGGCACAGGTGTGGAGAAAAGGGAACGCTTGTATATTGAGATGGGGGTGTAAATGATACAGCCTCCAGGGAAAACAAGATGGAGGTTTCTCAAAGAACTAAAAATAAAACTACCATTCAATCCAGGAATCCCACTACTGGGTATTTAACCAAAGGGAAAAAAAGTTATATAAAGAGATGCCTGCATTTGTGTATTTATCACAGCACAATTTACAGTAACAAAGATATGGAATCCACCCAAGTGTCCATCAGCGCACGATTAGAGAAAACAAACTTGGTTCATATACACCATGGAATACTACTCAGCTAACAAAAAGAGTGAAATCATGTCTTCTGCAGCAACATGGATGGAACTGGATGCCACTGTCTTAAATGAAACAACTCAGAAACAGAAAGCCAAATACTGCGTGTTCTCACTTATAAGTGGAAGCTCAGTAATGTGGTTACATAGACATAGAGGAAGGATATTGAGCTGGAGACTCAGCAGGATGGGGGGGATGAGGGGTGATAAATTACTTAATAGGTACAATGTATATTTCTTGGGATAGTTATACTACAAGCCCAGACTTCAGCACTATGCGATATAACCATGTACAGAACTGCACTTGTACCCTTTAAATTTATGCAAATAAAACAAACAGACTTCTCTTTTCTACCAACGTCCCCTATATTTAGAACAGGTAAACTCACTGGGCACCAGATAGGAGGGAATGTGTTTATTCTTTATATCATACCTGCATGTATTTATATTCTATGTTGTAAACATATATTCAGTTACACTATCATATTTTAAAAACCAAAGTGGAAATCTATTAATGACCATTCTTTTTCCCTGCTGGATCTCTGCCTCCCTTCACTCCCAGTCTCTGAATGCTTCCAGAGGGACTGTGGGCAGCCGTCAACAGAATCAGGCTGAGGTTTCTATGACCAAACATCAATTATAACCACTTCTCAAGTTCTTGTTGTGTGCTGTGCAATTGCTTGGAATTTTGTGCATGATACATTTGATATTTAAATAATATGTATATAGACTTGCTCCTTATCTTTTGTAATTTCTGCTCAAATGAAATAATCCTTTTCAAACATTTTAGCTGTTTCTTCTGGCATTTCCCCGAATTTTTCTAAATATTCTCCTTATACTGTGATTTGTTGACTTTTCAGCTTTATTCATTCACTTACACTTAACAATTTTTAAAAAAATTGACAAGAGTTTAGCTCTTCCTCCTCCATTCCCCAACACTCCATTCGCTCCTCCTTTCACCTATCTTCTCCTGGAAGTTATATCACTCTTTCTGGTTAACAGAATAGGCAATGCTTACATTATTTTTATCCATATAATATCATCTATACCTGAGCCACATAGCATATAATCATTTCACTTCTTTCTTTTGAAATGTCTTTCCCCCCTGGAGTTAATACTAGCATGATTTGGTTTATTTTTCCATCGATGTATCACTAATTCATTTCTAATACAATAGTAAGTCTGTGCCTAATATATTACAATACAGAAGACAATATTATCAGTTTCCCTTTTGAAAAACATTTGAAGATATTCCTACCTATTGTAAGAGGAAGCCCACCATCCTCCTATAATCCAGATTGGCCATTCCTACATTGATATACAACTACCAGCTTGAGACTTCTTTTCCCACCATTCTTTATTTTTTCTTCTGTGTTAGAGTCTCTACGGTTGATCATTGAACAACGTGGGTTTGAACTGCCTGAGTCCACTTACACATGAATTTTCTTCCACTCTTGCCACCCTTGAGGCAGCAAGATCAGCCCCTTCTCTTCCTACTCTCAGCTACTCAACATGAAGATGACAAAGATGAAGACTTAATGATCATTCACTTCCATTTAATGAATAGTCAATATATCTTCTCTCCTTTATGATGTTCTTAATAACATTTTCTTTTCTCTAGCTTACTTTATTGTAAGCATACAGAATATAGTACATGTAACATTCAAAATACGTGTTAATCTACTATTTATGTTATTGGCAAGGCTTCAGTTAATAGTGGGCTATTAGTAGTTAGGTTTTGGGGCAGTCAAAAGTTATAGGTGAATTTTAGCTGTACGAGGGATTCATGCCCCTAACTCTTGCAATGTTCAAGAGTTAACTGTATTTTTGTCTTCATTTTTCTTTGCTTTCCCTACCATCTGCCTTTTGCTATTGTAGAAAGATATCCAGCAGCTAACTCAAGACAGGTTCATGGGAGTAATTTTTTGAGACCTCGAACGTCTGAAAATATTTTCATTCTACTTCTACATTTGAGTGATAGTTTGAATATGGAATTCTAGATTGAATATACCTTTCTCTTAGGTTAATTTTGCTGGAGGACTCCTGAATCACTGTAGATTTTTTTTCTTTGGCTGAGTTTCCCTGAGAGGAGTCCTGTAATCGCTTTCCGGTGGTAAGAGCCTGGCCATTGAGGGACAGGGGTAGAAGGATTAGGGGAGTGTCACACCATAATATATAGACTTCCATTTATTGCTTCTAGTTTTAGCATGGTGCTGTATTCCCAAGCTTGGTTCTTCCTGGTATTCAAAGCCTAAAACATCATTGGTTCAGGCTCTCTAGAGAGGAAACCTCCAGATTTTAGTTAGGGTGTCGGAGAGCAGTAGCCTGGTGGCAGAGACCAAGAAGGAAATCTTTGGTGATCTTTATAGATGTTCAATAAATCCTCCTTAAAATTTTTTTTTAAATCTCATCCATACCTTTGTCTTCTGAAGTTCCAAGTACCTGCAATTTCTGAGCGTTTCTACAGGCCAGTGTAATTGGTCACCTTTCTCATTATTTGTTTCCCTTCTTGCAATCTGAGGTTTCAACCACTAATCTTCGTTCCTTGAGCTTCCAACTTTCAAAGATGTTTAACCACTCTTCCCTGTTGCCATCTTTGTCCTTTTACATTTATCCCTTCTCCTATTAAAAAAAAAACTGATCTCTATAATTATAAAAACATTTTAGGAAGAAGTGAACTAAATGTATGTTTCAATATGCCATATTTAACTGGACTTTAATCATCCCCTCTTGACTTAAAGATATTAAAAACTTACATCAGGCCATACAGCTCAGTATGTGGCATGGCTAGAATTTCAACCCTCTGGGAAGGAAAGAAAAAAAAAATGAAAAGGAACTGAAGGCTGAGACTGTGCAGGGTGCCTGGTTAGAGAGTGATGAATGATGGAATGATGAGTTTGGTCATGAAAGGCATTGCTGTGAAACATGAAATGGAGTTAGGGGAGCAGAAGAACATAATGTTCTGGAACAATGATTTCACCTGCCTTCTCCCTTCTTCTGTGCATCTGTTTCTCTTTCCATCTTTTCTTTCTCATTCACTCTCTTCCATCCACATGCAGGTTTGTAGAGACTTCCATGTTTTAGGCTCTTCCTGAGAATACAATGGTACCTAAGATGGGTGTGCTCCCTGTCCTAACTTAATAGCATGAAACAGCATTTCAGTGCAGCATGCTCAGGACATAGAGGAGGGACATGGATAATTTACCTAATTTTAGAGCATCAAAGCAGCTGGCTCTTCCAGCCACTTCCAGAGCTGCTTGTTCTCTGACCTATTTCTCCTTAATGTCAACATCTTCTTTATCATCATAATCATCATTATTAACACTATAACTACTTTTAGAACTTCTATTTACCGGGTCCCCCAGTAGACCTTGTATATAGCTTATTTAATTTAATCCTCATAACAATCAAGGAAGATAGATTTTATTGGTTTGAAAAAATTAAGATTAAATAACTCACCCAAAGTCACCAGTGGTTAGCAAAGCTTCCTGGCTGCCACCTCCCTCTGACTTTTCAGATGTTCCCTTTCTGTGTCTCCCTACTAATGACTGTAGGTCACTGTCATTATGCTTAGCCATCAAACATTTAAAAATCTTTGTGTGCACACAGAAACTATTCCTCACTGATCTCTGTATCTCCAATGCTTAACACAGTATCTGGCACAGGATTAAAACTCAATAAATAAATAATATTTTATGTAAGGCAAAGACAGGATTTGAACCCAGATTTTTAAATTACAAAGCTCATGCCCTTCCATTGTGCAGCATTGTTCTCCAGTTAAGACTTTTTCTCATTGATATTCCCTTTCCCCTTGTACACAAGGTTCACCTTTGGCTCACTCTGCCCCATGCATGCTGGCCCCGGCTGACACCTGTCTTCCTCTCTCTGGAAAGCCTTGTGATTAAACCAACAAGCACAGATACAACTTTTTCAAAAGCAAATAAATGCCTTTTGGAAAAAAATCTCTCACTGCCTTCAAGTTCAGTCACAGCACACAAATTTAAGCATCAAAACAAACTTTTTGTTATAAATATTTACTCCATTGTGGACAGAGACTTCGGAGTCCATCTGTTCTATGGGATTTTCATTTTAGTAGAATTTTTTGAAACCAGATCAGCAAATCATTGTTACTATTGGCCACACACAGAAATATCTTGCTTAAACAGAACTCTATGTTCAAATGGCATGTGTTATGAAGCTTGAGCCTGTCTACATAGAGCTACAGAAGGCAGGAAAGATAAGCGGTGGTGGGAACCTGAGTCATCAACCGTCAATCAAGGGACTGTACCTCCTGGAATACTCCCCGCTGGTTCACAGGCTCTGGAAACTCAGGTGAAAACAGCAGATGGAACTGGTATTGATATTAAGACACTGCTGCTTCCTTCCAATTCTTTGCCAATTTCATTTTCTTTGCCAAATTTGTAAACGCTCACTTTTAGAGGCAGAACAGCAGAGGAATAAACCTGGTTATATTCTTTCTCACTTTGCATTTGGAAACTGTGGCCTTGGCAAGCTGAAGTGGCTGCATCCTAAGTCTCTATTTTCTCACCTGTAAAATAAGCCTAACAGTACTGTTGTGAAGACTAAATGAGAGAGCTCAGTGAAATACTAGCATTCTTCAAGGCCAATCGTGGTTGGACAATGACTCTTCATTTCCCTTGAAAGAAGATTAAAGAATCACACATTGAGGTGCCCATAAACCACCCCCAAGTACTCTGATTCAGTGTGAGGCCTGGGCCACTGTACATCGTCAGCAAAACTGAAGTGAAGAACCACTGCTGTAAGTGAGGTGTGGAATCAGTTTTCTCAGTTGAGACAAAAGTTTTTGGCTTCCAATCTGGAATTTAAAATGAAATATCAAGTTCAGGATGTAGCAAATGGTATCACTGTCTATTTATAAAGCATTTTACAATGATAATGTTTGTATCCTTAAGGACAGATTTGCCTTTATGAGCCATGCTTTCTCCTTGAGAACACAAAGATAAAAAGATTCATTCAGAATGTCAATGGCAGCAACAGGACTGAAATCCAGACTATTTATCATCCTCAATAGCTCAATGCTATGGTCCTTGCTCAAGCAGGATACCTACTGACAATCTGAATAATTGACTGCACTAAAAACTTTGTCAAATCTGGTTTATAAATTAGGTTTTAATGGAATATTATAAGTTGGCCTAGCTAAAAGGCAAATATCAATCTTTGATTTGTATTTAAGAATAAGTTGAAAATGTCATTCAACCACTTACAGAAATGATTGAGAACTAGTCCCCCAACATAGATTGTTGGCAAGAATAGAGTCAAACTCAGAGGTAAGCACAAGAGAAAGAAAACAGTTTGTATTAAATAGAGGTTTCTAGGTACAAAATACTAATGAGAGAGCTTGGGAAATTCTCAGAGTTTTACTTAATAAGAAAGTTTGAGTGTGCTTCTAGGAATGGGCCAGGAAGATCTTCTCCCAAGCTGTTCATTTTAGGCTGAATTCATGAAAGTTTTGTATTTCATGTCTTGTTTTCACAACTGCTTTATGTAAAAAAAAAAAAACCTCAAATTAGAAAAACAACAACAGACCAATTATCTAGAAACTATCATCTGCTGGAAATTTTGTCTAAATGTAATTTGCTCCCTATTCTTCTGTTAAATAGATGGAAAGCATGAGAACAGTGGACAACATTGTACAAAAATCCTTTGCTAAAGGTTATAAAGCGGCTAACAGAATTCCAATGGTGAAACTATTCCTATAGCACAATTATTTTTCAAAGTTGTCTTTGTACCATTCTTTCCAATGTAAAGGGACAAAGAATATAGTGTTCCTCACTCTAGGTGCTCCAGCTATCATTTCCGCAACAAAATATCATGAACTATGCCATAATATAAGGCATTTAATTAGAGTCATTTAACATATTGTAACTCACCAATGATTTTTGCATTCAGCATGTTTCAAACAGCTGAGTTTTAAAAATGTAGAGATTTGTTCACCACTAAATATCAATGGGCCTCTGCAGCTGCACAGCCCTTATATCTGGTTTGCATGTGTGGCTTAATGAGTCCTCGGGAACAAGATAGAATCAAGAAAACAGCAGCAAAGAAAAAGACCCAACTGGAGAGGAAGTTAACCCAGCCAAGGAAGTGGCACTGGTCCACGGACCCTTGGCTGAAAGACCTCAGAAGTCCAAAGGAAAACAGGCCGTGAGCCAAATGGAAAGTGACCCTGGGCCTTGGGTGAATGTCATGTGCCTTCTTAACTCTTGTCAATTCTTGGAGAATCTCTGTAGGTTGAGGAACTCAATGGGTATTTTCTACAGAAGAATACCTGACCGGTTACAAGCATATTACATAGTAAGGCCACAAGAAGGCTCAAGTTGCCCAACTCTAATTCTCATACCTGTCTGCTCCCATGGAAACCCCTCACCTCCTATCTGACATGGAATTCCCAATGTTAAGGTTACTCCCCCACCATCAATATGCCAGGGAAGCCCACTGTCAACAGACAGAAATGTTACCTGCGAGGAAAAGGAGGCTGAAAGGGAAATAATTTCCCTTTATTTTTTCTTAAATGTATTTTCCTCCTTACCACAGAAAAAAATTCTCTCAACAATTTAGAAACCATTAACTAAAAAGAGGAAGGTATGAAAACTCACACTAAATCCACATACTGAATATAAGCACGGAATATTGGGAAGTACGCCCTCCCACTCCTTGTTCTATATCGTAACACCCTTCTACCTATACCTTATCAATATCTGTCATGGTTTCTGGCACTACCTCAAATGTTATACATGTTCTAAGCCTTTTTGATAAACATTATAATATTACAGTATTTATAAAAAATATTGTCCTCTAAAAAATGAATTATTTTGTATTTTCATCAGAAGAACATAAGAGTGACCATTTCCTAACACATTTGCTTATTGAGAATATTATATTTAGCTCGCCAATTTGAAAGGTGGAAGTCATTTCATAACTGTTTACATTCATAGTACTTTCACATCCTCTTGAATTTTTTTAATTGTACCTTAGATTCTGGGGTACATGTGCAGATCATGCAAGATTGTTGCATAGGTACATTCATGGCAAGGTGGTTTGCTGCCTCCATCCATCACCTATACCTGACATTTCTTCCCACATTATCCCTCCCCACCCTCCTACCCACTATCCCTCCCCTATCCCCCTCCAACAGACCCCAGTGTGTAATGCTCCCCTCTCTATGTCCACGTGTTCTCATCCCCTTGAATTTTTAACTCTCTCGGTCATTCCCTGGGGAACTGGTCCTCGGGGGAGACTCACTGAACACCCATCTTCTCTTTTTCCCTTGTTTTCAAAAAGGATGTTAGCAGGGCTGGGGCAGACTGACGTTTTCAAAAAGGATGTTACTGCAGAATGAAGTGGAAACGAGGAAATAATTATAGAAAATTAAAACAGCATAAAAATATTCACGTCTAAGACTGAGCTGAGGAATACTTAAGATCAAAAAATAACGTTCCAAAATTTTGCATCCATCTTGCCTGGATTTTTTTCTTCCCACACTCCCAGGCTCCATATGTTTCCTGACCTATAGAAACAGATCACCTAAGCACCTTCCTTTCGCAGACAAATAACTGCTTAAAGCTAAGTCATGTTGCTGGTCTAAATTTCCCAAACTCCTAGAATTCAGCACTCTCAATAATGATGTTTCTATATTTCCTGGGTCTAAACTTTGAATACTTATTTTGATCCAGAATTTTAAATGTAGGCCTTCATAGTTGCATTCATTAGTAAAACATTTATATTACACTTGGCTACATATTTAACAAATTGCCTCTGTTTAAGAAGAAAAGAATTATATGTAATTTTGGAGAAATTCCAGATGTGTTGAAGGAAGTCCCATAAATTTCATGTCTTGAAGGAAGAGGCCATGAGCCAGTATTTGAATGTGTTTCTTGCTAAATAAGAGACAATATCCTTGTAAAGCACAGTCTCTATGGTCAAAGTAAACCACAGATCTTATAGAGTTTGAGAAAGGTGGCATCTAAGGACTGGTGGACTTTCACCAATGGAAATGTGTAGGAATTGATTGACCTGGTTGATGCTGTGTGGAAGTAAAGCTACTAGAGTGAGACTCTTATTGATTGGTTGAATTTCAGATATGTGTGACTGCCACTGATTGGCTATTTTTGTACGTATTAATATAGCCATGTAAATAAGTTGTCCTTGATCAACTGGGATGAGCTTGAAATTGATTCTGGTGAGCTTTTGTTCATGGCTTGGGATTACTGCCAAAGAAAAGTCTTTTTATTTCTTCAATTTGAAGGACTGGAATATTTCATTCTCATTCAGTTGCCTTTGAGAGACATATTTTTTTCACAAATGATATGCATTTCAGTAAAAATGGGCAAACTTAAAATGTAACTGGATGACAAGTGCCTTTAAGCTCTGGTATTTGAGCTCCAACTACTTCTAAAGCATTCTGAGATAACCTTCAGATTGATTTATTAGAATGGCATCATAGAGTAATGAAATCAGATATCCCTTGGAAATGATCTGTTAAGCCTCATTTTGTGACAGGTGGAGAAGCTGAAGCCTGAGAGGTGTTTTCACATTCTTAAAAAATGAATCTTAATCTGGTTTCGTATGCATCTCTCAACACCAAACTTTTCTGACATTGTTTGATGGGAATCTGGTCAATAAATAGGAGGAAATACTATAGCAATAAATTATTTATTCTGAGTAGTTATATGCTATTTAATAAAATATAAACTATGTTAAATGGAAAATACACTGTTAATATAATATGGACATATTTCTTGATCATCTATACCCGATCCATTTTCTGTTTTCTCTTTATTCTCTAAGAGTAGAAAAGGAAAGTGTAGAAGAGAGGAAAAACAGAACATGAAAGTGTTCTGATGACAGGGAAGAAGATAGGCCAAGGAAAGAAGGACGTTGTGAAGCTGCAAGCAGCCAATTTATGGTCCATCAAAGCAAAATGTTGGTATTATACATAAAGTCATTTGTTTCTTTCTCATGGGAAGGTAGAGAAATTAAAGGTGAAAGCAATGGGTTTGGCATAGAAATAATGGAAAACAAAGTTGATGGTTTACTTCTTCATCTGAGGAGGCTCACCTTGTGGTCCTGAAGCCAGCAGTAAAGACAACAATGGAGGAGGCTAGTGGTGATTTACCACTAAAAACATAGCTCCTGAGCCAGGCTTGGTGACCCACACCTGTAATCACAGTACTTTGGGAGGTTGGTGTGGGGGGAGAATTGTTTGAGGCCAGGGGTTTGAGACCACCACCCTGTGCAGTTTAATGAGACCCTATATCTACAAAAAATAAAAATAAAAACATTAGCCAAGCATGGTGGCACACACCTGTAGACCCAGCCACTCTGGGAGGCTGAGGAGGGAGGATCACTGGAGCCCAGGAGGTGGAGGCTACAATGAGTCACGATCATGCTGCTACCCTTTAGCTTTGATGACAGATCGAGACTCCCATCTCAAAAAATGGATAAATAAAAATAAAAACACAGCTCCTGTTCGTCCAGTACTCTCCATTTCCACCACGCTCTTTATCCTGGTCCACGTCCTTAGTCTCCACATTGGTCTCCATTTTGTTCACCCTTGCCATCTTCCACACAGCTGCCAGTTATCTCTTAAAAATACAGATCTGTTTTACTCACTCTCCTTCAAAGGCTTCCTGTTACTCTTGGCATAAAATCCAAAATCTTGTGAATGTCTGATAAGTAATGTGGATACATAATTTGTTATCCCTACAGAGGTACCTTGAGAGAGAAAGAGGACATTATTGCTGGGACTTTCTGGGGCCCCCATGTGGTTTCCCCCAGAGCCTTCCATAATCTTGCCCCACCTACCTTTCCACTTTGCTTTGCTTCTCCCCCCGCCAGCACCACGTGTGATGCTCCGACGACATTGGTTTTCTTTCTGTTCCTCAAACGCCCAGTTCTCTGTGACTGCAGAGCATCTGCACATACTGCTCTTCCTGCCTGGAACACTCATGCTCCTCCCGGGTCAGCTTCTACTCAGCCTCAGGATGTGCTTCTGATCCACAGAGCAAACTTCCTGACAGCCCAATCTAACTTCAGTATCTTGTTACAATCTCTCATGGAGCCCTTAATGTTTTTCTCCATAGTATTTTCACAATTAGTAATTTTGCATTTATTTGTAAGGTTGTTTGCTTAATGTCCATCTTCTCCTCTAGGTTGTGAGCTCCCCAAGGCAGATACTGTACCTTTGTGTTCAAACTTTACTCCTATGGCCTAGCAGTATGGAAAGTACATGGCCAGCACTCAAGACACAAGAAATATTTGTTGAATGATAGATTGAATAAATATATACCTGGGTGGGTAAGAAGAGACAGTAGTTATCAAAATGCATAGGATGAGGGCAATGCAAATACCATAGGTTTCTGCTGGACCTATTCGTAGGCCTCAGAATTTCCCAAACAATATGTATCTGTTAGCTTAGACTCAGTATGCTGCAGTAACAAACATCCTCAGACTCTCACAGCTGACAACAATATCGGTTTATTTCTTGTTCATGTTACATGCCTATTGTAAGTCAGCTGTGTATCTTCTTCATCCAAAACCCAGGCTGTTGTAAGAGTCCCCATTCCAACATTGCTTGTTTTTTCGCAGATGGAATGAGAGCATGGCCAAGAATGAGAGGGTTCTTGCTTTGCTCAGAAGAAGCACACCTCGTTTCTGCTTCCATTCATTGGTCAAAGCAAGTAACATGGTATCAATGGCCAGAGAGGTGTGATCCTGTCATAGGGAGACATCTATGTAAAGGTGCCTATGGGAAAGCGATCAATACTTTAAAATATCATAATCCATAGGTGTCACATGCTTTTGGTAGATCAACTAAAGGGAGTTTACTTGTTTGCATCTTTTGATAAGGTCTGGGAGTTAAACAGAAAGTGTGACGACTCTAATTTTATTCTTGGGAAAACCAGGGCTCGATGAGCTGAGGCAGTACCCTGAAACTAAAAAGTACCATGCCTGAGAGAGTGAGTCTCTGGACCAGTCCGTGGCTGCCTTGCTCTTCTGGGGGCTTTAATTTCCTTTTCACCCATGGCTAGCCTTTGGAGTCATCTTCTAATGTTTCATGATGTTCCTCGATACCTTTTATAGTTGTGCGAGTTTTCTTTTTATTAAAGATAGGCTTTATGCAAGAGAGAGATAAATGCAAACCAGAGGAAAACCCAGCCTACTGTTTCTAGTGGAGACGTTCTGTATTTAATGCCTTCTACAGACCATTAACGTCTCATTTTTAAAAGAAAATGCGTGTTCTTCTGGGTGGGTTGATCATTTCACTCTCCTGATTTCTGCCTTCATCTAGTTCTCCAAAAGCAAGACCCTAATAAGAAATTTAACTCAGCATTTTTGGGTAAACTTCATCCTTCCCTCATTTTAAAGTGAAATGGGCAGAAACCCTGAAGAACTGAAAGGTAGATGAAATCACAACACTTATACAATAATTCAGTTAGCATTTTCTTTGTTAAAAAGCAGATGTTAAAATGGCATCTGCAGCTTTGAGGCATAATCTGAACTTCTCTTTAGAAATAGGATGATATTTAAAGAATAGAAGTGTGTGACCAGGAATGGAGTGAGGCTGAGACAAAGCTGGGGGCATGTGAGAAGCCAAAGAGCCTCTTTTAAAATGCCTGTGGTCAGCAAATGCACAAAGTAAGAGATTTATTTTTCCTTTTGGAAATGAGGCTCTGATCTTCAATTGAACTCAAGTACCTGCAAACCCATTTGACTTCCCTCTATTGTGCCAACAACATAAAATTAGAATTAGAACTGGATGAACCTAAGTGCAAAATAGATGAAAAAGCAGGCATTGTGTAATGACAATTCAGCAAGCAGTGAAACTTCACAGTCATGATCACCAAGGGGAACATCAGAGTCATGGAATCCTGTCGTTTTTTTTTTTTTTTTTTTTGAGGCAGCATCTCACTCTGTCACCCAGGCTAGAGTGCAGTGGTGCAATCTCGGCTCACTGCAAACTCCGCCTCCCGAATTCAAGTGATTCTCCTGCCTCCACCTCCCGAGTAGGGATTACAGGCCTGTGACACCATGCCTTGCTAATTTTTGTATTTTTAGTAGAGACAGGGTGTTGCCATGTTGGCCAGGCTGGTCTCCAACTCCTAACCTCAAGTGACTTGCCCACCTCGGCCTCCAGAAGTGTTGGGATTACAGATGTGAGCAACTGCGCCTGGCCCCTGTCAATCATTTGGATAAGCCTGTGCTGTGCCATGCACTACCTATGAAAATCTTAGCTATTTCTGAAGCTTTAGAGAAGAAGGGTCAAATATCTCTTTATTCTATTAAACTCTCTGTTTTCAGCTTTATCTCAATGTGGTATTCACTAACGGAGAAACAAGTTGCATTTTCAAGACATACCCACAGGTGGGTGGTTATTTCTATTTGAGACCAGCCACATCTACCAGTGAACTGTGGTGCCAGACAGGACACAATTTCAGCATTACCACCCAGTTCTTACCATGAATAAGTGACTAAAGATACAGGAAATCAAAGCAAAATTCATCCAGTGCTAAATGCTTTGAAGAAGACTCTTCCCTTGCTGAACCTCTTGGTATGAATTAGCTAAGAGATGAATAAATACAAAATGTCAACGCAGAAGCAAGAGTTAAAGAAATTGAACAAAGGAGGTGCAGATGGATATCATGATGACTAACGTGCAGGCTTTAAGTATTCAGCTTATCTGTGATGTCCTCTGAGGTTTCTTAGAACTCACAATGACTGTTTCATATTTGTACAGTACCCTGGAGTCTCAGACGTCACATGATCTCTATCTGCCACTTGCCTAATTCTGTTGACAGAAACTACTTTCAATATGACTGTTGAAATTTAGAGGTGAAATTGGCTATTTAAACTCAAGATGTTTAATTACACTTTATTACTGTATTTGCATAAAAACATAATATAGTTACTTGTAGTAAGTACAGGATATAAATCTTTTATCCCAACTGTTCTTTTTCCCCTCCAACAGCTGAATCTAGCTACCTATCTTTAGTTTTTCCTAGGCTGCTCTTGTTTCCACTGTTTAGGAAATTACACCAGCTTTATATCCAGAGAAACTTAAGCCTTGCATCCTTTCCCTTGCCTCCCACACTCATTCAACACCATTGTGTCCAGGAAAGACACAGTAACATTCTCCCATTTTCTTTATACCTCTTTACCTAAGTAGTTCTTACTTCACCTTGCACTTTAGAATTCTGGGCATATGATGTGTCTGTTTGTCTCCAAAGAGGCACTATGCCATAATAATTTATAGTAAGGCTTGGAAATTATTTTCTGCAAAGGGCCAGATTGTAAAGATTTTAGACTTTTCAGGCCCTAGTGGTAACTTCTTAACTCTGCCATTGTGTTGCAAAATCAGCTATAGACAATATGGAATCAAATAGGCATGGTTGTGTTCCAATACAACTTTATTTATATACACAGCAGCTGGCCAGATTTGACCTACAGGTTGTAGTTTGTGGACCTTTGGTGCAGGGCATGGACTTTGGAGCCACACTGCCTCACTTCCTGGTGTCGTACCCTTGGGCAAGTCACTAACCTCTGTGTGCCTTAGTTTTCTCATAGTCGTGGGAAGAATAACACCTGCTTCATCGGGGTGTCTTGAAGATTAAATTATCTGATACGTGTTAAGTTGGTAAAGATTTCTCTCTGGAATAGTATGAAATCAATATAAATGGTTGCTATTGCTACAAGCAACTTGTGGGAAAATATACTATGTATTATTTGCTTTTCTTTTCCTTTGTATTCCCACATTCTCCTCATTCTCCATTGCACATAGTGGAGTACAAGTCGTAGAGATACTCAGTAAATATGTGTTGAATTGAATTATTCTGGCTTGCTTTGGCCTTTCTTTTTTTTTCAAAGAGTAACTACTTAATTTCTCTTCTTTCCCTTCCATCTGATGAATAAGTCATGTATAGTTATTACTTTCTTACTCTTAAAGCAAAATTATATTATAGGGAGTATCTATTCAAGGCAACTTGAATCTACGTCTCCCAGCTTAAATTTTTTTTAAATACATATTTTGAGGTCCTGCAACCAATATGCTTTTTCCCTTCTTTACATTTTAGACCTAAATTTTTTTCTTTTTTTTTAACTAATCATTTTCCTTCATGTGTGGACCTAAACTTTTAAAGGGGGTTTTCCTAAAGAAATCAAATATTTTTCCCTTTCTGAATATTTTCATGGAGGACAGATCTAGGCAGCCCTCCAGTTTTCTTCCCCTGCTAGTATTCATACTATTGTATGATCCCTTCTCTGTGCGTATAGGTAAGACTTGTAAGTTGCTTCTAAACAGTAAATTACAACAAAGATGAGATGATGTCACTGTTACTATTATGTCACATAAGATTACTACTTCCCTCTTGCTAGTAGACCCTCTCTCTTTCTGGTTGAGTGTAAGCTGTTATATGAAGGGATCCACAAGGTGAATAATTGAGGGTGACCTCTGGTCAACCGCCATCAAGGAACTGCCTCCCTCAGACCCATAGATTGCAAGAAACTGAAGCTGAAGCATATTCTTCCTCAGTCCAGCTTCAGGTGAAACTCTAGCCCTGCCCAACACCTTGGTTCTAGCCTTGTGACAGACCCTGGAGCAGGTGACACAGCTTAGCTATACCCAGATTCCTGACTCACGGAAAGTGTGAAATAATAAATGTGTATTGTTTTAAGCTGCTAAAATTGTGGCAATACTGTTATGCAAAAATAGATAACTAATACAATATGAAACTATTGGATTATAACAGCAATTATTCAAAATAATTATAATGGTTTCTTATCAATGATTTTGTTTGTCAATCATCAAATGTATTTAAGAGTTGATTTTTAATGGCATCACGCTTGTCAACTTGGTTCACCACCAATGCTATGGTAATTAATAATCTACAATAACACTTGCATAATCCAACCTTCCGGGAAATTTAGTACCCCAAAAGAAGTCTACATCTGGAAGACAGTGTTAGAAAATAAACAAATTCAATTTTTTTGTGAATTGAAAAGCACAACTAAGAAGAACTGAATATTAAAATATTGCAACTGCTCTATTGTAATTGTGATTGGGTAGCTCATGACACAGAAGCAAGAAGTTACTCGTGGTTCTAAAAGGAGAAATGCTAGCTAGGCTTGATGGGATTATACACCATTGCTCCTGTTCCATCTAAACATGGCCTCATACATAACTATGGTTAGTGTTTGGGCAGGGGACATTGGCACAGCAATGATCCTCTGAATTAGTATCCTTTGACCTAACAGCTTTGCTCTATCCTGACACCCTAAGCACTAGCTTCCCAGTGTGCAGTGCCTTGAGCACTGTGGGAAATAGATCTTAGATAACTAAGTAACAATAAGCCATATTTTCTCTT
This sequence comes from Cacajao melanocephalus, assembly GCA_963573385.1. Taxonomy (NCBI): domain Eukaryota; kingdom Metazoa; phylum Chordata; class Mammalia; order Primates; family Pitheciidae; genus Cacajao; species Cacajao melanocephalus. The sequence continues at coordinate 138,226 of CAUYLG010066522.1, forward strand.
TCCTGTTAATGAAAGTAGACATGTGAAATTATGAGTTGGATGGACAAAATCACTTTCTCCTATGCCTGAGAGATGTAAACAGACCTTTCAGATCCAGAGACAGATCTATCAAAGTCAGATTTCCAACACCTGCCACTGGTTTCCCTTGCTTTTATAACCCAACACATAATGGGGCCATGTTTAAAAGGAATGGCGGTGATAGTATAGATTCAGGATCTAGGGGTTATTCATTATGATACCTGTGTTTATCTGAGTGTTGGGAATGGGTCACCAGGGGAGTTTCTGATATAAACTGAGAATGATGAAGATGCTGGAAAGCTGCCCCATCACACTCCAATGAAGCACAAAGAGCTGTGCCCATCTCTCAGACAACTGGCTGATGTCATGGCAGGCAGAAGGAACTGAACTGAACAGATAGGGAGGAGAGTGACTTTGCCTCTCATCAAAGGTCATAGAACAAAACCTTCAGCTCAGCTTTCCATGAAGTCATTTTTATGGATTTGGGATTCTATGGAACTGACTAATAGCTTTAAATCTCCACTTGGCTTTATCTTTGTAAGAAGAAAATACCTAATTTTATCTCAGACTCACATTAACTGGGTCCGTATCTAATTAGAAATTTTTTTTTGTTCTTCCACAGAATCATTGACTGTAATAATCCATAGATTCACTGTGTCTGGGCTATTAAAACCCACTCTACCCAACTCGGACAGCATGACAATTGTACTTGATTAATACTGTGGTACCATTCTGAATAAGCTTTGAATCTTGTCCTAGTCAAATTCATTACTTGCTACATGGCTTTCCTGGTTAATTCTGGAATCATTAAAGAGCTCCAAGGCTCGTATCACTAAGCTGATGTTGAGCAGAGGCCAGTGGCTGCCAGAACTGTCATACTCACTGCTGTCTCCATGAGCCAGACTGGGAAGTTACACAGAGCTGAGATCTCAGGTATACCCTGATCCCACTATCAGATCTAACTGGGCTACCACCGTCACTACCCTACTGCACAAAGAAATCACGAGTGACCAGTCGGCCCGAGGCTTCTCTGCCGATGCCAACCAATGAGTTTCCTGGCAGCCATCTTTTTATGAAAGAATAGAGGTCACCCTGACTGCACTTTCAGATGGTTAGAGATGGATCCGCAGGAAATTTATGGCAGACAGTTAATGGAAGGTGTTGACTGTGTGTGTATTTGGGAACACAGGTTGTAAATTCTGGCTTTTCTTGCCTGAAGTTGGCTGTAACTTTTTTTTTTAAGAGTGTAATTACATTAAACCAGTTCCTGGAACCATGGGACCGTGATGTGCCTTCATCTAACATATCTGCTTTATTGCTTTCACAACCAGTCCCAGGGCAGAGGTGGGGTGAGGTATAACCCCCAACAAGCCACTCTTCTCTCTTCTCAAACCAGTTACTTCTCTGACTCTAGAGTACCTGTGTCAACCCAAAGGCAAATGTCTTTAAGCCCTAGGAAGCTTTCTGCTTCTTGATCAGCAGAAAATGATCTTAAGCTACCTGAAAGCTCCCTGTCTCCTCAAATCTCATCTCCCCATCCCCCCACCATCCAATCTCCAGCTCATCTCTCACCTGGAGGTCTGCGTGAAAGAACTGTCCACCCCACCCACTAATAACCCGATGAAACAAGTGCAGATAAAAGAAGACCTGTTAACAGTTCCACAGCCCAGTCAACAGCAGCTCAACAGTAAGAATGAGCAAAGTATGCAAGTTCTTTAGGGAAGTTTACCCAAATCTGCTGGGCAGTGCATTCTTATCTCATATCCACTGGGGATTCCAAGGAGCTGGTCCCCAAAACGTGCCAGGAGGTACATTATAATTAGAAGAGGTTTCTACTCACTGTTTGAATTAGGAAAGTAAATAAAAACACCTGCCCCCTGAATTATGTTTAAACAAAACACATTTCCTTTCCCATAGTAATAAAATGACCTTTTATTTTAAACTCTTTCCTTTCTGCAGAGCTCTGAAATCAAAAGAAATTCAATCCTGCTGCTCTTGATGCTGGGACATTTTCCACCTTGGCCATTTCCTGGCCTATTTCCAAGTGGATTGGAAGATGTCCAAAGGCCTGAGTTCCAGTCTCAGGTTTATAGGAATCTCATGATATCTCACAGTAAGTAAGGCATGTGGCTCCCTGGAAACTCCCCAATGGCTATGTTAAGGGGAAAGGCACCCCAAAAGGATGAAACCTAGAGACTCTTTCCTTAATCCTCCCAATCTCTTCTGTTGTATGAAGAATGTGTTGGGTTAAGCTAGAAGAATATCTTGGGTACGGCCTCTGGCAGTGTTTCCTACCTATGGCGTGATGCTTTTGAAAGACCCCTTCTTGTCCTGCAGAACATCTTTAGTCTTCACCAGTTCTCCTGCTGCAGGGGACTCATCTGACCTCTGCGGGCTGAAACCAGTTCCCCCAATATCCCATAGAGCCCTTTGTTTTTCCCTGTGGCTGCACCAGCATCTTGTGTCACCACGCTCTGCTTCTGGGCCTGTCACCTCCCATGGACTGTGAGCTCCTGGAAGCAGTTCATTTTTGTATCCTAGCACCTGGCACAGAGCCTGGCATGCAGTGGACACCCAACAAATATCTCTGAATGAATTAATGATTGAATGACAGTAAAGAATATCAAAAGTAAAACGTTCTTCAAATAAAAGTAGATGTTGAGAACAAAGTCACTCCTCTGAATCACCTCTGACATGCATAGACCCTGGAATCCCTCCATTTCCTAAGAAGGAAAGTGGATGAATTCCACGCATGGTTGCTCCAGAGCCAAACACAAGCAGCCCTTGTACGCATTTAGCCTTGGACAGAGGCAGAAAGCCACTGAGCCTGCTGCTGACGCTCATCCTGGCTCCTACCCTGAAGCAAGCACACCTTCACTTCCCGTCTGGCAGATGGGATTTCCAGTTTCCTATGATCCCTGCCTTAATTTTCACTCATTCAATGGAGATAATAATACTTATCACTGATGAGTTCTGGAGAAATGAACAATACTACTTACCTTTCATCACTAAGTTCTGGGGAAGTGAGTGAGGTTGCAAGGAAAAAAATGCACCCGTAAACTCAGCTGTCTCCAATACATGCTCAAGTTTTTATTTATATCGACGTGCACTGTTTGAAGAGTTAACTAGTTCTAAAATACTTACTATTTTAAAAGCAGCTTTCCTCCTCCATCACCTCCCCATATGCTCACATCTTTTCCCCCATTCCTCACAATGTGACTTATTTAGTTTTTGATGAAATTCTCAATACTTAAGTTATTAGGAGCATGAAAAGTTACTTACAGCTATATATTTACTATACCACAGTTACCATACCTTTTTTTTTTATAATTCCTCTCACCTGGAGTTAATAATTGCTTTCTTGATTCTTTTGCATGGTGTTTTATGTATCTATCACTATTGCCAAACCTGTTGATAGATCTGTAAATCTCTTCTTGACACATTAAGAAACATATACATCCTACCTATCTACCTACATATGCATCTGCCTTGGAGATATACTTCAGGAAGCCCTCTATTCTCTTCTCTATTTCTTTGCTCTAATTGTTTTCTAGGCCTGATGTGCAGGTTTTATCCTGGGATCCTTCCTCTCCATTCTCCCTTACGTTAATATTCTTTCTTTTTCTCTTCCTCTGGTGTTGGATCTCTTATTTCTTGAATAGTTTTTCCTTTTCCCTCTTTCTTTTTTTATTCTGATTAAACAAATCCTTCAGAAACTTCTTGAGAAGCATTTGAGGATAAAATTTCTGATGTATTTTATTTCACACTATATTGATAGCTTGATTGAGAATAGAATTCAGGGTTAGGAAGCCTTTTGCATAATATTTTTTGCATGTATGACAGGGTCCCACTCTGTTGCTCAGGCTGGAGTGCAATGGCACAATCACCACAACTCATTGCAGCCTCTGCCTCCTGGCTCAAGTTATCTTCCCACCTCAGCCTCCTGAATAGCCGGGCCTACAGGTTGGCACCATCACACCCAGCTAATTTCTGTATTTTTCTTTTCTTCGTAGAGATGGGGTTTCACCATGTTTGCCAGGCTGGTCAAACTCCTGGGCTTAAGGGATCCGCCTGCCTCAGCCTCCCGAAGTGCTGGAATTATAGGCATGAGCCACCCTGCCTACTTAGCATGGAATTTTGAAAACATTGATTTATTTTCTTCTGTCTTCCAAGTTACTCTTAAGAAATCTGGTACCATTCTAATTCTTGATATTTTTTACATAATATTTTTTTCTCTAGAACCTTTTACAATATTCACTTGGTTTCAGTATTCTAAGTTTTTATGATGCTACTCTTTGGTGTGGGTTCATCTGTCATGTGGGCCAATGGCTGGGCCCTTTCAATCTGGAAATACAGGAGCTGTCATTTGAGTAAATGTCTTTGAATTATTGCATTGATGATGCCCTTCACTCCATTTTCTCTGTTCTCTCTTTCCGGAACTCTTGTTATTTGTGTATAATACTTCCTATATTTACCCTCTAATTATTTTATAATTTCCTGTATTTTTCAATCATTTTGACTGTTTGATCTGTATTCTAGAACATCAACCTAACTTTTTTTATTCTTTCCATTAAACTTTTACAAATATTTTAATTTAATTTTTAATTTCCAATGGCTCATTTTACTTCTCTGAATGTTTTTTTTTTAAAGCACACTGTTCTAGCTTTATGGGTGAAATGTCTTCTCATTTCTCTGATGATATTAGTAATAGAGGGTTTGTTGGTTGGTTGGTATTCCAGTGAAGAACTTGTTTTGTTTTTCCCCATGTTTCTCTATCCTGGTTATCTGTCTTGGTCTCTGTATTAGTTTTCTAGGGTTACCATAACAAAGTACCCTGAACTGGGTGGCTTAAAACACAGAAATTTATTGTCTCCTGATTCTGAAAGCTATATGTCTGACATCAAGATGTTGTCAGCAGGGTTTGTTCCTTCGGAGGGCTATGAAGAAAAGATCTGTTTCTGGCCTCTCTCTCCTTGACTTGTAGATGCTCATCTCTGTGTCTGTGTTTATTTTCTTCCCTCTTATGTGTGTCTCCTTCATATGGCATTCTTTTATTTTCTGAGACAGAGTCTCACTCTGCTGCCCAGGCTGGAGTGCACTGGAGTGATCTCAGCTCACTGTAACCTCCAATTCCTGGGTTCAAGTGATTCTCCTGCCTCAGCCATCCTAAGTAGCTGGGATTATAGGCATGTACCACCACTCATCTGTGCTTAGAACAGCCCAAGTTGGATTCTGGTGGCAGAAATAAGAAACCTGGCTGATAGAGGAGGACACGTGGAGATAAGGGAGTGGAGATGGGATCTAAAGCCACCATTACTTGCACACCATACACTTCATTCAGCCAAACGTTAGCCAAACCAGTTGCTGATGCTAGCAGAGGTCAGGCTGTTTCTTTCCTCTGTGTCTTTGTTTATATTTTTCTCTTTGTCTGGATTATCCCTTCTCCCCCAACTGTTTAGAAAATGTCCACCTTTCAAGAATCAGTTAAAGGCTTACTGACCCCATAGAAGCCCATTCTAACCCTTTTCCAAAGAATTGGCTCCTCCATCTGCCACTCTTCCTCCTCCCACATAGTAGATTTTATTGTACTTGTCTGTTTACAAGTTTGTCCTCCTCTTGATTCTGCACCCTTTCAGGTAAAGATGTGTTTTGTCTTTGTATCTCCATGCTTGACGTATAGTAGATTTTTAATCATTGTCTGTTGTTCATATCCTAGACAGGTTCTGGTATGATTTCAGGATTGCATATTGGGAATATCACATGAGTGGCATGTTTCTATGCAATGCTACAGTTCCTGGGCACATATGGAATTCGATTTCCTTCTTAGCTCAAATTATCCTTTGAAGTATGTTAAACTGCCTCAATTTCCCCAAATTGACCTCTCGCCAGAAGGTTAAGAGGAGAATGAATGGTCAAAGACACACATTGTCTGCTTCTGATTCCTCTGTGGCTATGCAGACACATTAACTGATCTGACTCAACTGGAAGAGCTTTGTGCTGTTGGAGAACATATGATAGTATACATTTTGCAACACTTTGGGAAGAGGAAATAGGCTCATTTCCTTTCTAGGGTTTCTAAATGCTGATAAATTTTAATGGGCCAATTTTATTTCTTTTTTCAGTCCTAGATCTTTAAAGGTCAGGGCTGCCATACTTCTCATATGCACATCCTGGATGAATGCTGTGACAACAGCAGAGAAGAGGCTTGTGCACACAGGTTACCTCCATCAATCAAAAACTTATGACAATGATGATGAGTTCACTAGCTAGTTCTAGCAGTGACCAATTCAGAGTGCCATCGTATGTCATTTATTCACTCAAGATGTACCGAGCCCCCTGAAATTCACGATGCAAGCTGTTAAACACTGAGAAGATAAAATCATTAAAATTCCCAATAAATAGTAAGTTCTCAGTATGTACCAAGTACTGCATTAAATGCTTTATGTGATACTAACCATTCGGGGGCAGGAAATAGAGGAGTAAATAAAGATTTACAGCAGTTAAGTAACTCAGCCCAGGTTATATAGGTGGGAAGTCTTCACTTCTGAGTTTGAGGGCTTGGCCACCTGCTTAACCCTCTGCTGCCTGCCTTGGGAGTGGGACATTGTCCTCACCCACTGGAAACTCTTCCTCAGCTTTTCCTGAGTCACTGTTATACCCTGGCTGTCTCCTCCACCCAGTAAGATTAGACTGAGAGAAGAAAATGATTCTCTTGAGACCAGAGAATTAAAAACAAGAGCTCAAGAGAAGCTCAGTCATTAAAGTATTAAGTTTCACATTGATCCATGGCTATTCTCATACAGCTATTCAGGACTCTGGTAAACTCTGGTCTCAGCACCGCCCTCCTCATGTTCGGAGGTCTTACCATGCCCAGTGGAAACATCATCCAGTTTGCCATCAGTTTCCATTTCCAGAGATTTTTTAAATCCCTGACACTGAGAGATTTGTTGGCGTGTTTTAACTTTCAAGGCTAGCAATGGGGGATTCTCGGAATTATTTTTTTCACTTTCACAAATGGAAATGTATGCCTTGAGAACTGATTTGCCACTGTCTGGTTTTAAATTTCTGACTGGAAAATAATGATAATCATGTTGCTCTCTTGATTTCAGCTAAGTCAGGAAGCAGTAAGTGGCAGGGCCATCTCGAGAAAGAACCACCAGTCTCCAGAGAGTTTATGTCTTTGATGTGAAGCCTCAAGTAATTTGTAGAGATTGTCTTGCCCGTGTAACTCACCCTGTTGTTGCCTTTATAAAGCCAAACTTACAGGTGTTTATGAATCAGAACGATGACTTTGCATTTTAGCTTAGGGAAGATAAGGAATAAACAATTTTAATGGCTTTGGGATAAATATAATATGGCTACTTTAAAAAATGGAGTTTCAAGCTTTTCTGTTATAAAATTGTGCAGGTGTACAAAGTCTTTTTACTTCTCTTACAAAAGGAAGGACTATATTACTCCACAGTTTAATGCACTGGTAAAGAAAGGAAATGGAAATAGAAAAAAGGTGTAAAATAGCACCTAAGCCACTCTCACCATAGCTCTTAAACAATTAACCACCTCCATAAGCACCTAACTAAAAAATAAGAATAACAATGATAAAAAATGACTTTTTCTATGGAAATCAAATGACATCAGTATGCTAGAAACCATTTAAAACATAAAGGTCTTCATCTTGGAAATCTATAGGCAATTCTTGAGTTCAGTTTAGGTATAAGGAAGATTAGGCTGTTGCAAAATTCTCTAACCTAGATTCAGGGATTCATGACACCCAATCCAGGAAACAGATTTGTTCCTATTCACACCTAGAGGGAGAATCATGGAACTAGTATCAGAAAAGAAATGTTGGTGTCATGTGGTCAAATATCAGTATTTAGACCTGTGTTTGTTTGTTTGTTTATTTCTTCTTTTGTTGGTTGCTCAAGTCTCATTTACTTTTCACTCTTAGCGGATTAAAAATGGCTGACATTTTTATTTGGCTTTATATTCTTAAAGATTTAACCAATGAGTAAAATGCAGTTCAGAGCATTCCAAAGCAACACAGCTGGCTACTAGCTGAGCCAGGACCACTCTCCGCCGTCCCAGCCTAATGGATTTTTGCCAATTAAGGCAACTTTTTTCTTATTTTGAATTTTTTTCTTCAGAGATTGTTGTCATCCCTCCCATTGCTTTGAACAACATCACTACCTAACCTTTTCTGGAAGTCTTAAAACTGCAGCATGTTTAAACACACAAACATTTTGTCATTTGACTTTGAAAAAATCACCAGTAAATTACCAGGCATCCTTTCTGCTTGGCTTTGTCTCACATGCAGAGAGAAGCCGCTCCCTCCTGTTTTCTCCGGTAGGATCTAGGCAGCCTGGGATGTGCCCAGCAAGTCTGACTGCTCTCTGCAAGTGGAAAGAGAAAGCTCCACATTGATTGGGCAGTCACTGGCAGCCCCTTGCTGGCTTCTCATCTATCTGCAATTCTCACAACAATCCCACGGATAGATAATATTTTTAATGGCCAAGGAAATTGAGGTTCAGAGAGAGATTAAGTTACCTGCTCAACCATGTAGCTAGGAAATGTCAGATCTTGAATATGAACACAGGTCAGCCAGCCAGACACCAAAGTAGGTATGCTTTGCACTGCACACTGCCTCTCCTTCAGGATATAGAGTTATATGTTAAAGTGAGGCATAGATCTTTCAGGAGATTACAGTCTAAGAGGAATAAATGATGACAATAATAATGTATTATATTTGTATAGATTTTCCATCTCTGTGCAAGAGAGTGAGCCCAACATAGTGTCTTAGCTTGCTGTAGGGCTCCGTAAGCCTTCAGTAATTACAAAAAGGAAGGAAGGAAGAAATGCAATAGAAAGGTGAACAGGGCATGGTTCGTACCTGGCAAGTCATACAGTCTTGCCAGGGAGACAGACACGCCCCTAATTAACTCTATTCAAATTAGAGCAATGGTTCTCAACCTTTGTTTTATGCCTCAGTACCCAAAGGGGGAGGAAGTGGGTGGTGGAAAAAGCTTTCTAAAAATGCCAATGCCAAGTGCTCATCACAGGCCAATTAAAGTAGAATCTCTGGATGGGACTAGGTGGGTATTTTCAAAAGCACACCCTCCCCAGTGGAGCTAATGTTCACCCAAGCCAGGAGACCACCCATGTGTACAGCATTGGGTCTGTAATGAGAGACAGAGAGTGGAGGTATCAGTGTAGCTGTGAGCAGAGTGGGTCTTTCTGAAGGGATGTGGTGTAGAGCCGGCTCTGTAAAGATGAGTCCAGTTTAACATGGTGACCATGACAAGAGATGGACTTTGACCGGAAAACCACAGTGGAGCAGGAAGTCACCTAGAGTCACTGGTTGGAGGCATGACCTGAGATCTGAAGGCCAGGCTTGGGACCTCCAGAAAGCCACTGTGATCCTGGGATAGTGGGGGTAGCAGGAACAGAAGAGAGTCATTCTGACTCTGCAGCTTGAAATGCTGATGGTAACTCCTGCAGGCAACTAGAACTGGTCACTGGGAGTCTAACATGGACTCAGCACCTTTCTACATGGAGGTGAAAAGAAAGCTGTACTCTGTTTGGGAGGCCTGGCTCTATCCTTCTGGGACTCAAAGAGTGTCTCTGTAAAATAATGGAGTTGTCCCAGAAGAGCAGTTTTTAAATTATGCTCTTGGAGCAATGGGCAGTGGCTCTGAAATTTTATGAATATGAGACTTGGTAGAGGATCTTGGTAAAATGAAGATTCCCAGGATCCCACCTGAGAGTTTCAGTTGCTGAATTGCAGGCAGGGGCATGGGACACAGAAGCTATGTCTGCTAACAAGTACGTGGGAGAGTCTGACACCAACCGACTTTGAGAAGCCCCACTTTGGGTGTCACTGGGTGCCTTAGGGACTCTGTGTGCATGTGGGAAGGGGCTATAGGCAGGGCATGGGCCATGACCCTACTTCAAATACAGAAGCTTTGTCTTTGGTTTATGTATTGGACTCTGCAAGACCTGCTTTGCAGAAAGGATCTTATTGAGAACAGTAAAAGGACATTGGGAACCATTACAGTAAGTGTTCTCAATATCCCTTCCAAATTCCAACAGCCTATGAGCCTTTGTGGAGGAGATTACCAAGGAACAGGGAGCAGAGGGAGAGTGCAGAGGAGAGATTAAATTGGGGACAATGCTTTTATTTAATGAGTGGGCAGACGAGATCACTATCAAGGGAAAACACATAAAAATTTTAAAAGTTTCAGTTTTCAAATACTTTTGGAACCCATATATCACAGAGATAAACCAGAGAAACGGCAAACATCTGGCAAGGCAGCATTTTGCCTTATATAAAGAAATACATTTTAACTCAGTTGAAGGATCCAGTGGATAGCTGGTGGGAAATGAGAAATTGACCCCCAGGATGGGGAAATACCTTCAGAGCAGCCATGACTGGAGAAGTTCTTCTCAAACTTACATCCAGGAAGGACTGTAAAACCCTTCCCACTGGGTCACAGAGGTATTCCCAGGATGCATTTTGAAGGAGGCATTTGCGGAAAACATCCACAGAGTATTTTGCATTGGAAGAGAACTGAACTGCAATTTCAGTGGCTCTGGGTTCCAGCATACGCTTGTGAAATAGCAAACAAGGGAAGACATTGAGAAGACAATAGATATATTATTAACATATGAATTTTGAATCATTTCGGGAAAGTCAGCTGATCACTCTCTTCATAATGTATTGTGAAGATACAGAGAAATGGCCAGGCTGACCTGCACCCATGTGACCTGTGCATGCTTGCAGTTCCACATGCCTGCATGTCTCTGCATAATGTAATTGCCTGTCTCCCTAGATAGATTGCAAGCCCCCTTCATGAAAACTCTGCTGACTTCACTGTGGTATTCCAGTACTCAGCAAACTGCCTAACAGATAATGGGCATATAGTAAATATTGCTTGATCTTAACTGGCATGGACCTAATGGAATGCAAAAAAGAACTCATTACATATGACTTAATAGAAAAAGGATTTGAATGGAAACTGCACTAGGATATTCTCTGATCAACCATGGCTAAGACTGTTCATATAAGAACCACACTGGTACTTAAAATACTATGTTTACACATTATTTCTATCCTTGCTTACATTTCCGATTAAGTAATGATTCACTCTGCACTGGGAGTTCAAGTGCAAGTACTTTATTTTCTATTTTAAGTTCCAAGTTCAGGGATCCCTTTAGTTCTTGTATGTAAAAATTCCTGAACCAGGTTGACTGAACTAAAATTTGGGATTTCTCTCCAGGTGCCCAGCCAGATCGGTGGAGAAGACCAACCATAACCTCTGCAGTACGGCACCTGGAGAGGAACTGCTGCCATAACCATAGAGGACACTCTCTGGATACAATGCCAGGTCTCATGTGGGACTGACCAACCTATGGACCCCAGGCACCACTACCCAGACCTGCTCAGCACCTGAAAATAAGTCCTACCCTTCTGACAGAAAACTTTAGAGTGGGAGCATGAACTTCTCTGCCTTAGAGTACTGCAAGGAAAGGGGCGTCCTCCAGGAAGCACAGAGCAGTACTGGGACGACAGAACAGAGAGGCTCTACAAGGATGAGGTCAGGTATAGTCAGCATCCCTCACTTCCCAAATCCTCTTCCAAGTCATTCCTCTTGCACCCTTGTGTGAAAACCCTTCCTCCTTTGAGAGACTATCAATCTGGCTCTATCACAGTGTTAGTCAAGATTCCCTTGGATGTAAACAACAGAAACTGGCTGGCTTAGGTGGGCTGAAAATGAATGTTTTCAAAAAATGCTGGAGAGCCACAGAATCATGGGGATGGTGCAATGGGATGGGGTGAGAGGCATGGCTGAAGAACCAGTTTCCTGGGCTATGCAACCAGGAACAATGCCCAAAACCACTCTGCAGAGCTTGTCTATTGAAAACCCACAGCCCACTCAGCACCAGGTATTCCTGGAGGCTGCTGTCCATGCCAGTGCCTCTGCAGTTGATAACTGGGCATGTGAATTTGGCAGTGGTCCCTTTCCAGAATGGCTCCCGCCCAATGCATACAAGGTTGAGCTTCCTGCTGCAAGTTAGGATAGGTGCGTCTGATGGCAGAGCCTGATCACATATCTGTATGCACCTGCCAGGGAGTCTGAGAAAACGATCCCGATTTCATAATGAAAGGAAGTCTCCACCTCCTAAGATGGGGGATTCATCAGACAGATTCTGTCCTACCAGTCAGTTGTTACAATCACCTGCTACCTTTCCTTGTTACTTCTGTCTCTCAGTCTCCAAGTCATTCCGTCTCCTGCTTGTTAGGAGCCCCAACACAGACTTTTCCTGTATCTTGTCCTGCTATCATCACCAAGAACTTCCTTATTCTCATAAAAGGTCCATCAGACATCCTCACCTCACAGTTTCTTGAGAGCCTAAATCTACAGACTTCTACCTCTATGCTATTCTTGTCATGTACACCCAGACCTACACCAAGGAATCTACCATTGCCAAGAACTGCTCTAATTTAGAACTCTTCACCTCTAATTTCCTCATGACTTCATCACCACAACACCTGCTCTTCTGGAGAGAGGCTGCTGGTGCTGATGCTCTCCTGTTGGTCTCCGTGGGGTCCCTCTTTTCTTCCAACACAACATGGAGCTGAGCATCGCTTATGAGAATGAATAACTCCTTGGTTCATCTCTGTCCCAATACTGCTCTGTGCTTTCTGGAGGATGTCTTCCTTTGCATCTGTCCAACAAACCTCCAACAAGGCATCCGTTCCATAAATCATCTACTACCAGGCTGCTAGCCTTACAGGAGAAGGTTCCTCAACCTGCTATTTGGCATCACTAAAGGTTCTTGATCTCCTGGCTTGGCTGGACTTTGAGTGCAGAGAAACAATTTCCTTCTGTTTTGTCAACTACCATTTTAATACTTTTCCATTTTCCTCAAGCATTCCTCACCCCCTTCAATGTTCTCACCCTTAGCAAACCACATGTCTCCTATCTTATCAGGAAAAGGAAAGCAACAGAGCATGAAGAATTTCAACTACACATCTATTTTTATTGCAACGCAAACTTCATTCCTTTCTTTCATTTTCGGACAAAGGGCTGTTTTCTTTTCAGTTCAAGGTCAACCTCTCTTCCAAACTTTATCCTCCACTGTCTTCTCCAATAGCTTACTTCAAGTGCCTTGTATGTTCAGCTTTTCTCTCTCTCCTGTGAGCTCTTAATGTACACTTATCTTCTCCAGGTCACAAGAGACTCAAGAGCATTTTTCTATCCATCAGGAACGACTACACAGTGAGTGATACACATTTGTTGAGTTGCATCCTTATATTTCCACACATATCATCAATATACCTGAATTTATATTCTAAAACTTATTTATATTCTAAAACATTTATATTCTAAAAATGTGTATCTTAAAACTCATCTTTGGTTAAGGGCACATTAACAGGGAAAGGCTTTTAGCAAATTTATTAATTAGAGTCAATCTATTGTTAATTATTTATTTAGGTTATTAGCTTAGTTTAATTCTATCATTATTACTTGTAGGTAAAGAGAATGAGCTTGAATTTCATAGGTATATATCATTGTATGTTAAATAATAATTGTTACTATTAAATTATACCCACGGCTTTTATTACAAGAACAGTTCTATGCTAACTAAACTTTTTTTCATAAAGCTGCTGTCATAATGTAAAAATTGCTAAAGGTAACTCCTAGTGAAAAACTCTTTCCACATGTACCATCAATGTGCGTGATGGTGAGGGTGCTATGGAGGAGGACAGAATGAAAGGCAGAGCTTACATTGTCTACCTGGACAGTACAGAAGTTTGTCAGATTTTTTTTTCAAAAAAAAAAAGCTACTCAAAGAGGTGAGTTTTGAATTTCAGTTAAAAATGAGGGTGGCCAGACATAGTGGCTCAAGCCTGTAATCCAGTGCTTTGGGAGGCCAAAGCAGGAGGTTCACTTGAGGCCAAGAGTTTAAGACCAGCCTGTGCAACACAGCAGGACCCTGTCTCTACAAAAAAATTAAAAATTAGCCCGGTGTAGTGGTGCATGCCTGTAGTCCCAGCTACTCAGAAGGCTAAAGTGGGAGGATCAGTTGAGCCAGGAGTTTGAGGCTGCAGTGAGCCATAATCATACCACTGCACTCCAACCTAATGACAGAGATGCCCCACCCCCATCTCAAAAATAAATAAATAATAAAATGAGGGTGACACTCAGAGCCACAAGACCAATCTCCAGGGAAGAAGATTAGGTAAGCATTAGAGTCTAAGAATAGTTAATATATGCCTTGCTTTCTAGGAAGGCCCAGAGCCCTTCACAAGAAACATTGGGGATGAAGAGAGATGAAGTCACAACAAACTGTATCTGCTTCGAGGTACTTTCTTACATCTCTATACCTATGACCTTTCAGAAAAAGAAAGCCCGCTTTCTTTGATGCAGAGACTGTGCTGTGAAAACTCTAATGCCATGGCTGCTGATTATTTCCCCTTTCATTCACAATAGTAATTTCTCCTCCAGCTGATGAGGTCAAAGTGTTATGATTCCAAGAAGAAATGCTACTTGCAAACAAAAAATCAGCGAGAGTGTGTTTAAATCCAAATCCTTTTATCTTCTGGTTTGTATGTGGGGAAAGCCTATTTTTTAATATAGGCAATATCATGAGTGGCTCATTACTCCAATGCTGGAATAGAAGGAGAAGGCTGAAGTTTGGATAAGATATAAAAATAGATTATCTTTCATCAGCCCAATAGTTGGAGACCATTTTTGAGTGGGTAATAAACAGACTTCTTTGCTAAGGATGTGCTCTTGACAAGAAGTGTTTCTTGAACTGAGGATCGAAGTCATTGCCTTGGCATCCAGGTAGAATGCAAGTCTGTGGGTCTTCCACAGGCTTCTGAAATCTTATGTCTGTATTTCTGGGGTCATCTTTCATGCTTCCAAATGCTAACACATGCGAGAAATACGGGTTTGTAATGGTGGATGTCCCTCCAATGGGTTTTGTGCTCTTGAGATTTCTGAACATGTTTTTATGGGATTCTCCAGTCCCTGCACCTATATTCCCTACCTTGGAAAACTGAATGGCTGTTCTTGGTCTCAGTCGGTTCTTCTCAATTTCAGAAACAATCTCAGGACATTCATTTATATTAAAAAATGGATTAATAGTGTGATGCTCGTAGGCCGACCCAATGTTCTTACCTTTTTATACATTCATTAGCAGATAAAAGTGGGCCTCAAAGAATAGTACAGAGATGTCTACCAGTGTGCTCTTCTTCATAACTGACTGTAAATAAAACTACTATCTAATTAAGAGGTTGACTTGGCTTAAAAGATACCTCCTAGGCTGGGCATAGTGGCTTCTGCCTGAAATCAGCACTTTGGGACACTGAGGTAGGAGAATCATTGAGGAAAGAAGTTTGAGACCAGCCTGGGCAACACAGCAAGACCCCATCTCGACAAGAAATAGAACATAAAATATAAATTTTAAAAATAGACCTCATTGCTTATGAATCTAATGCATTGAATCCTGGCAGAGCTCTGATTGGACACATTTCAGTGTCCTGGCCTAACCAGTCAATAGTAGGATATACTTTCCCTATAAGGACTGAGACCTAGCAGTTCAGGATGGAAAGAAGTAGGGATGGACAAGTGGAAAACATTAAGAGAGTCTAGAAGCAAGTTATGGGCAGTGGCAGAGAGCTGGGGACTTCAGTTCTTAAAAGAATAGGTAGGGAGAAGACAGAAAAAAACGTTCATGTGTTTCAGAAGATACGAGAAAAACCATTACTGAATGAACAAACACTTAGTCATAAGGAAGAAAAGGGAAAAAAAATAAACACCTGGTCTTAGGAACTACAGAAGAAGGTCAAGGACACCGTGGACAAGTCACACATCCTCTTCTACCACACTTAGCACAGAAGACACACACTTGTCCAATCAGTGATCAAGCCGAGGGCACCTCTCACATCACATCCTTTACTCTGCCTATTTCTCACCCATCCCATGGCCACAGCCCCAGTTCAAGCCACCCACACCCCTCACCTGTATTACTAGAACACAGCCTCCTAATTCTCCCTCTGATTCAAGCCTCCTGCCAATCCATTCTCCTTGTGGCAGCCTGAGTGAGCTTTGAAAAGAGCAAACCTTACCAGTCAGTGTTCTGTTCCAGACCCTTCAATACCTCCACATTGCCCTGAGCTACAAATGCAGCTCCTTGACCATGCCCCTGGGTCCTAGGAACCCCTCTCTGCTCTCTTTTGGTATCTTCTCAAGTCAGAGGAAACTCTCACAAGCCAGCAAGCTTTGTGCCTTCAGTTTTGCTCTTAGGACCTTGCACACAGATCTCATGGCTCGGTGTGGACCGTCTTTTCCACTCATGACATTGGCATGCCTACTTACTACTCCAGCTTTCCACATAGCCTTCCTTTTCCCCCCGCATCCTCTCCATCCTGCAGTGGGTACTCCTGCTCTGTGCCCTTAGATCATCCTACAAACTCCCAATCTTAGGACTATCCCATCCTATTGTCATCCTCTGTTAATAGTTTCTTCCGTCCTGCCTTAGGGCCTTGCCACTCAAAGTGAGGTCCAGGGGCCAACAGCACTGCCACCACCTGTTAGAATGACAATATCTCAGGTTCCAGCCCAGAGCCACTGAATCAGAATCTGCTTTTACCAGAGTCCCTGGGTGACTCACACACACAGTAAAGTCTGAGGAGCACAGCCCTCACTATAAACTCCATGAAGACAGGAGCTCTTCCTTCTTGTTCACTGTGGTCTTCCCAGGGGCTACATGATGGTCACACGATATGTCTTTCTGTCTTGAAGAGATCAAGACCATGGGTCGCATGGAGAGGCATGAAGCTCAATCTCACATGCATATGTTTCTCCTTTCATAAATATTCATGACTCCTCCTATAGCTCATTGAATATGCATAGTTGGCCACCTTGTTCAGCACAAATCCCCTATTCTTCCCACCCTCAAAGTACCTGTTTCTGGCTTCTGGCAGGAGGCTGTGCAACCCTGGAGGCTGCAACCTTTATGTAAAAGAAGCTCTCCTTTCCAAATTTACAAACCTCATCATTCGTCAGCTGACAACACTGAGGCTGCTACCTCCTCTGTGGCTTGGAGCAAGATGAGCCGAGATGTGTATCCAAGTGAGTCTGATTGGGACAGAAGCCCATGTGGGACGTGGAGGCTGGAGATGGGAGCAGTCATGCAGAGGGCTCACTGGCATGGCAGGCAGTGGGCTGTCCTGGGTTGTATCTGTTCCCATGAGCTGAGCAACACTGGACAAATTCCTTCACCTCTCTAGGCCTTCATTATTGACCTATTAATCAGGCAGATAAAAGTATCTATCTTTCCTTTCTCATTGGAGTCTTACTAGGATTAACTGAGACAATGCATGCAGAGATGCTATGTAAAAAGGAATCAATTATATATGAGAGAGAAAGAAACCCTTATTTGATCCTGCCCTTTGATCTACTCAGAGCCGTGCACTCACCCTGCAGTGGGTGGGCCGGGCTCAGGGGTTGGGCAGGTGTGGACCCTGCATGAGAGGGTGGCCTTCCAGGTCCCTGCCAAAGCCTACACTTCCCAGGAGCGCTGCACCAGATGCAGAAGCACTGAGGGCCCCGCCCTGACCTACCTCACTCAATGTTGAATGTATTCCAACCATTCAATAGGGATAATGAGCAGCAAGAAATCCATCAGTCCCCTATCAGCCTGTAATCCTGACCCTATTTAACAAATCTGATGATACTTAGCGTATCAGCCTGTTTGCTTTCTTTCCAGCAAACAGTCAAACATGATTAAATTCTTTCCTCATTTCCATATTAATAGGACACCCGTGTGAAGAATTTAGGAAAGCACATTTCTGGAAATCTCATTTTTGATTTAAAATTTTTCAATGTCGCAATGAACAGAGACGCACTGGAATGAAAGAATGTCCTCTCCTGCCAGGGAGCTCAGAGGAAGTGTAGCTCCCTTTCCAGTAGCTTCCAGTGGTCAACAGCTGTATCACAAAATGCTCTGTTCCCCATCAGTTTCTTAAGGCTGCAACTTGAGGGCATTTCTTGTTGTTCTCTTCTTACTGGGAAGAGAGGAGAGCGCTTCCTAGGGAGCTGGGTAAGGTCTCTTCTCATACCTAAAGATGACAATGACATCCTTCTGTCCCTTCCAGATCTCAGTCCCTTCCTCTTCTAGTTGGATGTTCCATTTCCTCTTACTTTTCTGCAGGTTTGGGGCTAGAACAGTATGTAGCTGACGAATGGAGAGAAATGGTGGGTACAGTTGTATTTCCACTTTCCACCACATCCATCTTGTAGGCTGACAGCCCATCACACTCTCTTCTTCGTGGAGGTATGGGGTTGGGGGCAGTCTCATCCTCTCCTGCATAGGTACTTTCCTACTGAAGAGACGCTGAGGACAAGCTCAGGCTCTGGAGGCAGCATGGCCTGGGGCTGCATCACGGCTTCCTCAGGGACGCACACATCATTTGGAGCAAGTACCTCCCCAGCACTGCTTCTTTACCTGTAAAAATTGAAATAATGATAGTATCTACCTTCGTAAGGTTGTTAGAAGATATTTAAAATAAATGATGCGTGTAGAACACTTAGCTTAGTGCCCAGAATATAGCAAATACCCAATAGAATTTAGCTATTGCTACTTTGTTTTCATTGCTCTAAATAATGCATCACTATTTGCTGTTCCTTCCAGCATTCACAGCCGTGGGGAGGGAACTGTTCACTGCTACAGCCCACCCTTCTGGGCCCTGTCAGTAGGTGACAAGGAAGAGGGAAATGGACTTTGCAAAGAGATGAGCTTGTGCCACCTCTCCTCTGCCACTGTGCTTCCATTCATTGTCGCCGTAGAAAGAGCCCCTCTCTATGATGAGATGTGTGGGTTAGCCCTGCCTCCGTCTCTCATCACTTAGGGAACACTCAGTTTCTTTAAGTTCTAAAACTTGAGGATTTCTCTGAACTCGCTTCAACTTTCTGGTATTCCTGACTTGGGTGCAGTAAAGATGATTTATCTGTAGAGGACTTACCAGAGCCCTGTGAGGCAGGTTTTACAGGGGAAGAAAATGAGATCCAAACTGAGGTTAAGTGACTTCCTTAGGACTGGAACACAGGTCTTCTGGGTACAAATTGTTTTTCCATGCGGCCCCACTGACTGTCAGAAGACCAAAGAAGCCTGCTAGCTGAGAGACGCTGTGCTCCTACCGTGGCAGATTCGCGGCTGACTTCTGTCCAGCAGGGCACTCTCTTTTCTCTCTGGATGCTTTCCTGCCTGGGTTTCGGAGTGCAGCCTCAGGCTAGCATTTTAGTCATTGCATTCCTGTCTTCAGGTGTCTGACCCTGTACCTGGAGTTACTGAGCTTCCTTCTGTTTCTGAATCCTGCCATCTGCATACCCACAAGACACTAGTATTCTGGGTGTGCGTCAGGTGACATGTGACTCTTGCTCTGTGAACCTTTCAAAATAATTTGGGGATTTTCATACAAAACACAAAGCAACAAAAATGACCCTTTTTGTTTTGAGACTTGGGATAAAGAGGATGGCGGGGGGTGGGGGGAAAGGAGGTGTGGTTCCTTCCCTTCCCTTCCCTCTGATTTCATCCCCTTTGATTTCTAGATCAGTTACTTTATATGCACCTGTGATTTGGAAAAACTCTCAAACTTCTTTCTTCTCTGCTCTCACACCACCGCAACACTAATCATCCATACAGAAGACTTCTGTGACTGAATGCTGGGGGGATTTCCCACGCATCAAGCAGCGGACACCAGCAAGGTGTCCTCCAATTCCATGTTGGCACTGTCTACCCAGAAAAAGCATCAGATTCCATGGATTGAGGGCTCAGTCCCCAAGACTGCTCCCCGCCAGACACCAGTCACGAATCTGGGCCTGTGGAAAGTCTAACCCACCGGCTTCCAGTTGGGGGTTCCCATGACCCCCTTCTTTGGGTTTGACTAATTTGGGAAATACTTGCATTTGCTGTTTATTATAAAGAGTATTGCAAAGGATACAGATGAAGAGATGTGTAGGGCTAGGTATGGGGGAAGGGAACAAAGCATTCATGCCCTTCCTGGACGACACCCTCTGGGAACCGTGACGTGTTCAACTATTCAGAAGTGCTCCAAACCCAGTCCTCCTGGGTTTTTATGGAAGCTTCATGACACTACCATTCCTTCCCCCCAGGTATAGGGCTGGATCCTCTCTGTGCAGGGTCTCTTGACCCACAGTCAGAAAGGCAGGGAAAATTAGAGTCCTGCCTTGGTGTAGGTGAAAGGAGAGTAGGAGGAGGTCAGAGAGATTCTGTTTCCTGAGGCCCCACACACCCAACATTATAACAAAAGACTGTAACAGGGCTGTAAGGGTTATGATTTCATCCATCATATCTGGATAAAAACATACGTATATATCATAACAGCACAACCTGCCTGTGCCTGCCTGTCCTGGGGAGGCCACACGTGGCCTTACTTCCCAGTAGATTCCAGAGAGCTTCTCTGCTCCGGCCTCCCAGTTTCATCCTCCCCAAGGGCTTCCAGATCCCTGTGTCTTTGAATGTTTGCCTGGGAAACACCATATGTGTGAACTAAGTTTATAAAGCAACATGTTTAAGAATAAATTTCAAGATGCTATTTTTCAGCAGCCTATGAATCACTTAAACTCATTTGCAAAATAAACGATTTGCCAGGGGAAATTCATTTTTGATGACCATAGAGAGAATGGAAGTCGTAATGCATGGGGCTTCTCCCTCCTGGTCGTCATGAGCTATTTTCCCAGGAGGGATAAGCATGACCAGCCACATAACTTGTAAAGGCAAGTTATTTTATTGAGAAATAAAAATATATATCACATGTTCTACTGTAGCCTCAGACTATAGTTTTCAGAGCTACATGGCATTTTGTCAAACAACTTGGGACTTTATTTTGCTCTTTCACCAGAATTAGGAAGAATGAATATTATAATAAAGATTTTATAGAGTTGCTATATGCCTTGATTTACCAAGGAGCCATTTATTTCATCACCTGGCCATTAAATAGAAGTATCTGAAAGATACTTTCCCCAGAAGGAATGTTAAGCAAGAGATTGGGTTCTCCGGCAAAATGTGGCTGGTGTGTCTCTAACGGGTGGAGCGGACACATGCAACGGTGATCAAGATTTCCCATCCACGTTGCCGGTTTTCAAATGTGTTGTTTTCATTTTATCACTTTGTGCTGCCTTTTTTGTGTCCGTGATGCTTGGATGAATTGTGCCTCTTTAGCCTTCTCTGCTCGGTGTGTTGTTTTTTATATCCCTATCTGGAGAAGGGAAGCTGGAGCCTGCTAATGATGAAAGATACGTGCAGAAAGCAATCAGCACCACTTCATCAGGAGCAAAGCCAGTATGTAGGTCATTTCCGTGGATCAGAGCCCCTTGCATGGATCTCACTTTCTTCAGAGAGCGTCCTGGGCTGTGTCGGGGAATTGTCTAGTGAGAGGCTGGCTGCACGTCACAGGATGTGCCTGGGGAATCGCTGACCATTTCCAGATGGAGTGCAGCAGGATCAAGGAATTTCAGGAATGCCCTTGTTTACTTGCCATGGTAATTGTACAAATAGTGCTGGCTTCCCTTTTCTAGCATATTTTCTTTTAGCAATTTCAGACATGGCTGCGTTTCTAAAATCAATCTTGATTGGGCCTCCAGGGATCAAACCAATCATACCGACTTTACCGAGTGATCAGTATATAAACACTGCATAGTGGTTAAGTATTGAATATTGAAAGAATGCCGTGAAACGGGGCTTCTACGCTGGCGCAGAAGGAAAGTAGGGTATCAAGTTTTGGCTCAAAAGCAAGTCGCAGGTCTGTGCTGAATAGAATTCAGTTGCTTCCGGCTTTCCTGCTGACCGCGGAGTAAGAAAATCTTGGCTTGTGTTAATCTGGTTCCATACAGCCTAGTGAGTTGAAAGCAACTTGGGTTTTTGCTTGGACTTAATACCAGTATGCATGCATGCCTGCCTGGTGTACGGTGTGAACCTATTTTTCTTAATGGAAACATTGGGTCAGCAGGAGCCAAGTCCTATGTCTGATGCACAAGGAACAGCCACACATTATTTTACGGCTTTAAATTTTTTTTTTAACTCTGTGAGCTTTCAGCCTTCCTGCAAGGCAGGCCCTAGGTACAGTGGTCCCAGGCAGGAGAGGGCAGGACCTGGGATGCTTCCCAGGCTGCAGTTTCCTTTGAATTTGGAGGTTGAGGGTTGGGGGTTGGGGGTTGGGAATTGGGTTAGGCCCCAGTCAGTCACTGCTCAACACGTTGAACTCATTGTTCTTGTCCACACAACCCTCCAAGACTCTATGTGTGTGCATGTATATGCTGTCCTATCCCTGAGAACAGGAGCTGTCATTCATTCTTCTGTTTATATCCCATGGCTAAGACAGTGTGTATCCTCAATGAGTCTGGGAGACAATACCATCTTACAAGAAAGAAGCTCAGAGTCATAGCCCTGAATTAACTTTATGCCAAAATAAACTGCACCCCTCCCCCAATCCCGGAACATACACACAACCAATTAGCAACTAAAGGGATACTACAACAAGAAAAGCTTTATGAGCTGAAGGCCAGCATGAGCCCTAATAACAGTATGTGGCCCCTAATATGATGTATGAAATCCATAACGTATTCTTTCTAAAAAAGTTAGTTTAATTAACACTTAGATCTAACTTCTACTTCACAGAAAGTTCAGAGACTAGAGAAACAAGTTAAATAACACCCAAAGGAAACAATCAGGCAAATCTATACTCTGGAACATTATGTAAGACAACTGGCCCAGTCTTTTAAATAAGAAACTCAATATAAGAGACTTAAATATTATTCTCAAAAACCAGGGAAGGTGATAAGGAAGATGTTCTCCATTGTGAAAAAGACTTAAGAAATACAACAATCAAATATAGTGTGTGTTTCTTTATGTGAGAGCCTGGCTTGGGAAAAAAGAAAAGCTGTAAATTCTTGGACTAACTGGTCAAAGCAAAGCCTGAACCATGCATTAGACGACACTGGAGTGTTACATATGAAAAAGGAACAGTTGGATCTAGGTGGTGGGTATTCATTGAACCAGTTTTTGTATTCTTCTGTGTGCTTAAAAATTTTTATCAAAAAACTTTTATCAAAGAAAGTGAAATAGCAATTTGACAAGAAGGGGAAAGACATACTAATGCAAGGTGTCGTCTGAGTTCTTAGGCATGGGGGTGAGAATCGGTCTGGTGGGCTCCAAGACCTCCAGGGAGCTCGATGTTGCTAGACTGTCAGATCTATGTGAGCAAAGCCGACAGTGAGAGTGGAAAAGCAGGACCCAGTATGGAGCTTGGACTTGGGAACCACAGGAGGCTTCTTTTTAAATAACGGCTTTACTGAGATACGATTTATATACCATAAAGTGCACTCTTTTAAAGTGTGTGATTCACATGGACACATTGGGGGGAACAACATGCACTGGGGCCTGTTGGTCGTGGGGTGGTGGAAGGGAGAACAGCTAATGGATGCTCGGTTTCATACCTAGGTAACAGGTTGATCTGTGCAGCAAACCACCATGGCACATATTTACCTGTGTAACAAAACTGCATGTCCTGGACATGTACCCCGGAACTTAAAATACAAACTGAAAAAAAAAAAAAAGATAAAGTATGTGATTCAGTGGCTTGGGGTATATTCCAAGAGCTCTGCATTCATCACCAGTATCTAATTCTAGACCATTTAAATCGCATCAGTTGGAAAACCTATACCCATCAGCAGTCACTCCCCACTCCTCTCACTGCCCCCAGCACCTGGCACCCACAAATTTGCTTTTCTGTCTCTATAGATTTGCATATTCTGGACATTTCATATAGATGGAATCCTAGAATATATGACTTTTTCTGTCTGGCTTCTTTCACTTAACATGTTTTCAATGATTACTCATGTTGTAATATATATCAAAACTACTCCCTTTTTATGGTCAAATCATATTTTATTGTGTGGATATACCACATTTTCTCAGTTGCTGGACATATGGATTAGTGTAATTTTTGGCCATTGTGATTACTGCTGCTATGAACGTTCATGTACAAGTTTTTGTGTGGACATTTGATTTGAATTCTCCTGATAATATACCTAGCAGTTTAACATTTTAAGAACTGTCAAATTGTTTTTCAAGGAATTGAATCATTTACATTCCCACCAGCAATGCATGGGGGTTTGATTCTCTCCAAACCTCACCAACAGTTAAAATTGTCTTTTTAATCATAACCATGCTCATGGGAATTGATATTTCATTGTGGTTTTGATTTGCATTTTTCTGGTGAATAATGAGGTTGAGCATATTTTCATGTGCTTCTTGGCCATTTGTATACATTATCTGAAGAAATGTCTATTCAAATCCTTTGCCCATTTTTAAATTATTTTGCCTGTCATTTTATTGTTTAGTTATAAGGTTTTTTAGATATTCTAGACACACGACCCTTATTGGGTATACGATTTGCAAACATTATTTTCTCCCATTCTGTGGGCTGTCTTTTCATATTTTCATGTGGTCCTTTGAAGCACAAAATTTTTAAATTGTCACGAAATTCAATTTATATGTTTTTCTTTTGTCACTCATACTTTTGGTGTTGTATCTAAGAAGTCATTGTCTAATCCGAGATCACAAAGATTGACTCTTATGGTTTCCCCTCGTCCCCCAAGAGTTTTCTACTTTTAGCCTTACATTTATGTCCCATTCATTTTGAGTTAACTTTTCTATATGGCATGAGATAGGGGCTCACCTTTATTCATTAGCCCATGAATATCCTATTTTCCTAGTACCATTTGTTGAGAATACTATTCTTTTTTCCGTTAAACAGTCTTGACACCCTTGTTGAAAATCAGTTGTCCATAAATGTACAGGTTTATTTCTGGGCTGTCAATTCTATCCCATTGATAGATCTGTGTAAGCCTGTGCCACAAGGCTTACTGCAGTAGTGAGGTCTGAAACTGGGAAATGTGAGTCTTCTAACTTTGGTCTTCATTTTCAAGCCTACGTTGGTTATTCTGGGCCTGTTGTATTTCTAAGCAGTAGGTTCAAAAAAAAAAAAAGAAAGAAAGAAAGAAAGAAAGAAAGAAAAGGTCCAGAAAGAACAAAAGGCATCTGGGATCTTCATGAAGATTGCATTGTATCTGCAGATCAATTTGGGAGACATTGCCATTTAACAATATTAAGTTTTGTAATCCATGAACATGAGTTGTCTTTCCATTTATTTATATCTTTCTTCTTTCAATTATATTTTATCATTTTCAGAATATAGATTCTGTACTTCTTTCCTTTAAATTTGTTCCTAAGTATTTATTATACTTGTTGATACCATAAACTCAATTGTTTTCTTATTTTTGTCTTTGGATTGTTCATTTTTAGTGTCTAGAAATATAGTCGATTTTGTATATTGAGCCTATAAACTTACTGAACTTGCTTGTTAGTTCTAATAGTACTCTAGTGGATATCTTAGAATTACCTTTATTCAAGATGATATCATCTGTGAATAGAGATGTTTTATTTCCTTATTTCCTATCTATATGCTTTTTATTTCTTTCTCCTGACTTATTGCCCTGGCTAGAACCTCCAGTACAATGTTCAATAGAAGTGCCAAGAGCAAACGTCCTCATCTTGTTTCTGATCTTGGGGAGAAAGCATCATTTCTTCCTCTGATGTTAGCTATGGGATTTTTTATTTTTACATTCTTTATCATATTGAGGAGTTCTCTTTCATTTCTAGTTTGCTAAATGTTTGTTTGCTTGTTTTTATCCTGAAGAGGTGCTGGATTTTGTCAAATACTTTTTCTCCATCTGTTGAGATGATCGTGTGCTTTTTCCCCATTATTCTACTAATGAATGTATATATGGATTGATTTTTGTTGAACCGTTACATTTCTGTTATAAATCCCACTTGGCCTTAATGCGTAATCCTTTTAATACACTGCTGGATTCAGTTTGTCAATATTTTGAAGATTTTTATGTTCCATTCATGAGGAATATCAGTATATAGTTTTCTTATAATGTCTTAATCTGCTCTTGATATTAGGGTAATATTGATCTCAAAGAATGAGTTGGGTAAGTATTACCTCCTCTTTTATTTTATGAAAGAGTTTGTGTAAAAGATTGGTAGTAATTTTGTCTTAGTTGTTTTACCCATGATAGAATTCACCAATGAAGCCACCTGGAGCTTGGCTTTTCTTTATAGGAAGTTTTATGAACACTAATTCAATTTTTGTACTTGCCCTTGCCATTTTTCTGTTCAGTTTTGGTATCTCTTTGTGAGTCAGTTTCAGTAACTTGTGTCTAAGAAATTGTCCATTTTATGTAGGATATCTAACTTGTTAGCATACAGTTGTTCACAGTATTCTCTTATAATCCAGTAGTGATATTTCCTCTCTCATTTCTGATTTTGTTAATTGGAGGTTTTTGTTTTTTTTCTTGGCCACTCTGGCTAAACATTAATCAATTTCATTGATCTTTCAAATACACAACATTTTATTTCATTGATTTATCTCTATTTCTTTTCTATTCTCTATTTCATTTACTTCTGCTCTAGTCTTAATCATTTCCTTCCTTCTACATATTTTAGTTTGCTTTTCTTTCTACAGTTTCTTAAGGTAGAAAGTTAGGTTATTGAATTGAGATCTCTTTGCTTTTTAATACAGGTTCATACAAATTCTGAGCTATAGCCAAGCAGGGGAGGGAGTGCTGTCAGCAGACATGTCAGACGTGCAGCCCTGCCTTACACCCAGTTTCATAGTTGTTCACTCACAGGGATTCCTGTGGCAATCCATGACAACATTTTTATGCTAGAATGAGCCTCAGTGATTATCTAATCTCCTTCCACTCCACTTTCCAGGAACCTGAGTCCCAGAGAGATTAAGTGACCTTCCCCAAGGTCACACAATCAAGGGCAGTAGTAATAGTATCTGTGTATATCAGTCCAAGCTTTGCCAACTTTCCTTAAATGGGAATAGCCAGACTATGTCTACTGTATCTTAATAATCTAACTGCCTAATTACAAGGAAACCTCACAATGTCAGCCATAGAGAACAGGCGCCTCGAAGTAAAACCCTCTCAGGGTTCTACTTGAGCCACAAATGGGCTGTTCTCCCCTAAAGACCTCCAATAAGAATCTCATAGATATAAAAATCGATATTCCTAGATATGGGCTATGATGTGGATGATTAGGGCGTTATATGTTAGGCAGGAAAGCTTGTTTGTAGAGAGATCCACTTTAAAAAGGGTACTTACATATTCTTTGCTGGGAATCAGAAATGGTCCTGGGAAAAACAAAAAAGTTGGTTCTGGCAATAACAAATGCTGGAGAAGATATAGAAAAAAGGCAACTCTTGTACACCGTTGGTGGGAATGTAAATTAGTACAACCACTATGGAGAACAGTTTAGAGGTTCATTCCACTGGATCATATGGTGGCTTTATTTTCAGTTTATTGGCTTTATTTTTAGTTTATTGTTTAGGCATACACCCAAAACAAAGGAAATCAGGATATTGAAGAGATAGCTGCACGCCTGCATTTACTTCAGCACTCCGCCTAATAGCTAACATTTGGAAGCAATCTAAGTGCTCAACAGAATAATGAATAAAGAAAATGTAGTACATATACATAATGGAGTACTATTCAGCCATAAAAAAGAATAAGATCCTGTCATTTACAGCAACATGGATGGAACTAAAGTCATCATTGTTAAGTGAAATAAGACACAGAAAGACAAACATCTCATGTTCTCACTTATTTGTGAAATCTAAAAATCAAAATACGTAACTCCTGGAGATAGAGAGTAGATGAATGATTACTGAGGGCTGGGAGGGATAGTGGCAAAGTGAGAGGAAGTGGGGATGATTAATCGGTACAAAGAATAGCCAGAATACATGAATAAGACCTAGTAATTGATAGCACAACAGGGTGACTATAGTCAATAGCAATTTAATCACACATATAAATATAACTAAAAGAGTATAACTGGATTGTTTATACACAAAGGACAAATGCTTGAGGGGATGGATACCCCATTTACCATGATGTGATTATTACACATGCCTTTATCAAAATATTTTATGTACCCTATAAATATATACACCTCCTTTAATTTTTTGTGTAGCTGTAAAAATTGAAAATAAATTTTTTTTAAAACAAGAATTCATCCTGGAGTTTCAGATAGGACTGAGCCCCAAGTGGAGTTAAGCTGACATAGCCATCTAGGTTAAGGGCTTTGGAGCCAGGGGTGTGCAGGTCACGCCGTTATGCCAGGTGTCAGGGCAGCAGTAAAATGAGGAGGCTAACAAAGTTATTTTTCTGAGATATTGCAAGGAGGCAGAATGGAGAGGCCACAAGAAAAGCCTAGAAGCAAGGGCCAGGAGGAGTGGGGAGAAGATAGATATTAGTGAGGGCTGGGAAGAGGGTTTGGAGGCTCTGGGGGCCAAACTGGGAGGGCTGAATATGCTGTGGAAAATGACTTTTCCCTTCAGGGGCCAAAAAGAGGCTCAAGGACATAATTTGGCCTTAGTGGAAGAGGGGAAGGCCAGCCAGAAGCAGGTCCAGAGTCAGGATAAGGACTGTGTTCGTTCCCCCTGGAAGCTCAATGCCTGCCCCAGCATGAGAGCTGGTTATTCCTCCTTCACATGCTCCCCCACATCAGGAGCCCTGCTCCTCAGCAGTCTTCTGCTCTGAGCTCTGGAGGAACCTCAATCACAGAGTCCCCTTCCCCGTGTGCTCACCACTCAGAATTAGCAACTGCTTTCCCCACATGGCAACATGCACCACAGAGAAATAAATCTGAACCTTCCTCTTTCCTACCCCAGAGGAAGGACTATGGGACCACAGAAGAGCAAGGGAAGATCCACAAGAGGAGCTGGAGAGGCTGGCGTTAGGGACCTACCTGCGTTGAACTGTCACGAGGACCTGTCCCACATGTGTTCATCCCCAGGAATGCACTTCTTTCTCTCAGGCAGCTTTGTTGGTAGGGTCATGGGGTCATGGCTCATGTGTCAATGTCTCAGGTCCTGTTTGGTGGCAGTGAGGATACAGACAGGAAAACGTGATGGATTTTGAGCAGAAGGTCTGGGATTCTGGGTCACAGTAGAGAAGCCCTCAAGGTGGAGATCCTGAATTTCTCTTCAATCATAATTTTGTGTGGATTCAGCCTTCACCTCACTGGTTTGCCCCCACGTGACACTAATAAAAACCAACGTCCTATGAGAGGTGGAAACACACTTCGGAGGTTGAGTTGAAGCTTAGCTTGCTTTTGCATCATATGGGAGCATGACTTCTCCAACAGCGCCTGCTTCGACATGCCCATAGAGAGTCCATTGATAGTAGCACTGCTTATTGCGGAAATATCCTGCTTCAATTTTAATTCAACCTATCTTGGAAGAGCAGTTATGAACACACTGGAGTAATTGCCAAGACATTAGCAGGAATTCATTTATCACGTTATCAGTAAGTGTCCAACCATGAGTACTTATGGGTACTAAGGAAAGGAAATGCACCTTCCATTAAAATTGAGGCAAGAACAGAGGTGAGGTTGGGTTTGGCAAGAGGATGACCATTTGTGCCCTGAGAGAAGGCAGAGCATCTCTAAGTTAGGACTCTGCAGAAAGAGATTAAAAGTTGTCATTTTACGGAGTGTTCCCCAACCCAAGAGAAGATTTAAATCCATGATATTTCTACCTCAAGATGCATTTAATTTCTGGCTAATTGAGTCAGATTACAAATCAAATCTGTTTACTGTAAATAGAAACCCAGTTAGATTTCACCATTTCCACCTGAGTCACTCAGCTAATTAAAGTCTTGATTTATCAGTCAGTCTGTCTCTCTCTCGCTTGCTCTCTTTCTCTCTCATCTCTATCTCTATCTCTCTCTTTCTCTCTTCCTCAGGTCAGATTGCCTGTGGCCAGTCCACCTCATGATTTCTCAAGATGAAAACCAGCTCTATGGATGGACAGCCTCCATGACATCAGACAACCTTAGATGCTCCAGTTTAGGGAATCAACACCTCAAAGGTCACGATTTACTCTCCTAACTCGATCTGCCTCCTAGTCGATACAACAATCCACAATTAGGAACACTTCCTTGACATATGATAGACTCTACACCATTTTTTGGAATGTAGGTTAATTTTTATAATATCCTTTCCAATGTACAAAGCATCTTTGCCTATCAGCTAATCGATCCTTATATTAAAATAATCTTATGAGTTAGGTAAAACAGGTGTTACCATTATCACTGAAGCTCAGAGAGGTTATAGGGACTTGTTCAAGGTCACAGAACTGGTGTAGGAGCCAAGGGACAGCTTTCCTTTTTGGCTCTCTGAAGTTTTTCTGAAAAATCAACTCATAAAAGGCAGATTAACTGGAAAAAAGGCATAGATATTTATTTAATGTTTACACACTAGAGCCTTCAGAATGAAGACCCAAAGATACAGGGGAAATTGTCCATTTCTATGCTTAAGTTTGACAAAGTATAAAGAGCCAGGTAGAAACACAGCTGGACAGAAAGGATATGATCTAATGCTAATAGACGAAGGAGAGAAACCCAGCAAAGCCTGTCTGTTTAGATTCTCCTTGGGCTCTCTGAGCTTGCATTCCTTCCTCTGAGCATAAGGCAAGACCCCCACTGGAATGGGGGTGTTAGGATCTACAATAAAACAAGGTAGATTAGATAATTTATTTATGGCCAGTTTTTACACAGAAAGGTGGAGGGAAAGTTAGAGTAATATGATATGGTTATGTTTTATGGCTGGCTTTGGAGGAAAGAGAGTCTGGTTTCTATCACCTGCTTTGGGAAAGAGGGATTCCAGTTTCTATAGCTAGCCTTGGAGAAGAATGGGATTGAGAGATAAGAGGGCAGGAGAAGGTCAAGGAAAAATTTTTGCTTCTGTGGCTGTTTCCAAGGCCTTAGTTTTGGGATATTCTTTTCTGAGCCCCAGCATTTCCCAAAATGAAACTTCCCAAAGAAGTTTCAGAGTGCAAATATCAGATTTGTGAATTGTCTCATAGGTCATCGAACCAATCTCTCAGTCTTGAGAATAGGCCAATCCAGTTAAATAGTTAATGGTTATGTTTCATTTCAGGCAAGTGTGCTGCAGATGGGCTTTCCCCTAAGTCAGGCCTTTTTGTGATTTGGGCAATCATATATTTAGTAAGAGTCATTTCAATGGAAATAAATGAAAAACAAAGGTGAGAAAAACAACAAACTCAGATTTTAAATCCAGAGAGCAGCCAGCCAGTGAAGATTTTTATATGTTGGGCTCAAAGCATCTTCAGATGAAGTGAGAGCAGATAGTGGGCCTCTGACATTTTTTCTGCTTTGCAGCTTGCACCAGTTTGCAAGTTCCAGTGAATTTCTGAGTAAACTATACATCAACAGGCACAATCATATGTTAAGTTGTTCACATATTAAACTATTCATATATTAAGTGCTGTAATGATTTTTAAAGTTTTATCAAGTTGTCTAGACTCATCTTACAGGGCTTTAGGAAAAAGAAGTTTTAATTTCAGACATTTCAAATCAGAAAAATGGGGAAATAATTGGAAACATTACATTAGTTCAGAGACATGTAGCCAGGAAATAACTCAGGATTTGTCCAAATTGTAGGCAAATAACAAAAACTCAAAAAGAGTGGACAAGACTAGAATCTAATAACAGATGTACTATAGTTTTCTTTTAAGACATAATTTTTCTCTTTCCAGTCCCCAATTCTTACCAAAGATATTTAAATCATAGTGGAACCAATTTACTGGAAAAATAAGTTTTCATCTTAACTACATTGGGCCTGATTATTTGCATAAAATGCTGCAAGAATAGTGATTGGTCATATAGACTTTTATAAAGTTGCCTTTGCTGAAACTGTTTTAGTGGAATTTTCAGATTAGCCTTTTAAAAGTCTCTCAAGGCTAACTAAGCCAAGGATTTGTCATTAAACTGTGCCTGCAATACCTGTACAAATTGGGGAAATTTCTCTTTTCTCAAAGTACCAACTTGAGGTTTCTAGCCCAGTTAGAAAGCGACAAATTCTTTTCTTACCACAAGTCAGGAACCTTGTAAACGAACCATGTAGACAGGGCACCAGGCCAGTCTTCATAAGGCACTTTTTATCAGCTTTAAGTTTACCTTAATTGCTCAAAGCAGTCTAAATGTACCTGAAAATACGCCCTTCCAGTCAAAGCTTTGGTAAAACAATCAGCGTCTCTAGTTATGCCCTATTACAAAACAGATTTTTATTAAATTTATGAAAAAAAGATATTGCCATAAATTAAGAATACTCATAAATAGTTTCCAGGTTCTGGAGAAATCAGCTAGAGAGAAAGATAAATGCTTCAAATTTGTATTTACAAAAGTATACTTTAACTAATTTATTGTAAACTATAAATAGCCCAAATGAGAAAGAAGTCTTCTTAATTATAGTCCAATGGTGCAATCTCCAAAGTTATCAGAAACATGTATTCAAGAGTACTTGTCAGTCTTTTCCATGAATATCCTTAAAGAAGCAAATTTTGGACTATAGCTAATTATAAACTGCTTTTTGAGAAGAATCAAAGTAAAATAACAATTTTCTGTGGATGACAAAAGACTTAGAATAATCATGGTTAAAGACAAAATTGACAAGGAAATTTTGTTTCTGTGGCATACAACATTTAACATAGTGATCATAGTTAATATATATTTTGGCAGTACTTTTAAAGTTTTTATTAAATTAAAATATATATATACAGAACAGTATATATACCATAAGTTCATAAGCTTAATGATTTTCTTTAACAGAGTATACTCATTTAATAAACACCCTTACCAGGTATTACTACATTACCAGAATCAGAAGTTCCCCAAATGCCTCCTACAATCACTACCCCAACTAAATTCACTTCTCCCAGCACAGATTATTTTTGCCTGTTTTGAACTTTATTTACATAGACCTGTTTAATATACAGGCTTTTGTATCCAGGTTATTTCACTCATCATTTATGACTGTGTGATCCCTAAAAATTATTAGGTATAGTATAGTTTGTTCATTTTCATTGCTGTATGATATTCCATTTTGTGAGGACACTATAACATGTTTACACATTTCTCTCTTAGCAGGTGTTTGGATAGTGTTCAATTTCAGACTAATACAAATATGGTTATTGTGAACATTCTACTACATAAAATTTGGTGAATATATATAAATATTTCTATTTGATTTCTAGGTTTTAGATTATGAATATGGTATTTTTTATTATACTTTAAGTTGTAGTGTACATGTGCAGAATGAGCAGGTTGGTTACATAGGTATACATTTGTCATGGTGGTTTGCTGCACCTATTAAACCATAATCTGCATTAGATATTTCTCCTAATGCTATCCCTCCCCTATCCCCCCCACCCCCCAACAGGCCCTGATGTGTGATGTTCTCCTCCCTGTGTCCATGTGTTCTCATTGTTCAACTCCAACTTATGAGTGAGAACATGCGGTGTTTGGGTTTCTGTTGTATTAGTTTGCTGAGAATGATGGTTTCCAGCTTCATCCATGTCCCTGCAAAAGACATGAACTCATCCTTTTTAATGGCTGCATAATATTTCATGCTGTATATGTGCCACACTTTCTTTATTCAGTCTATCATTGATAGATATTTGAGTTGGTTCCAAGTCTTTGCTATTGTGAACAATGCCACAATAAACATACCTGTGCATATGTCTTTATAGTAGAATGATTTATAATCCTTTGGGTACATATCCAGTAATGGGATTGCTGGGTCAAGTAGTATTTCTAGTTGTAGATCCTTGAGAAATTGCCATCTGTCTTCCACAATGATTGAACTAATTTACACTCTCACCAAGAGTGTAAAAGCACTCCTATTTCTCCACATTCTCTCCAGCATCTCTAGTTTCCTGATTTTTTATTGATCACCACTCTAACTGGCATGAAATAGTATCTGATTGTACTTTTGATTTGCATTTCTCTAACGACCAGTGATGATGAGCCCTTTTTCATATGTTTGTTGGCCATATAAATGTCTTCTTTTGAGAAGTGTCTATTCATATTCCTGTCCATTCATCTTTGATGGAGATTTTTTTCTTGTAAATTTGTTTAAGTTCCTTGTAGATTCTGGATATTAGCCCATCCATTAGTCAGATGGATGGATTGCAAAAATTTTCTCCCTTTCTGTGGGTCACCTGTTAATTCTGATGATAGTTTCTTTGGCTGTGCAGAAGCTCTTTAGTTTAATTAGATCCCATTTGTCAATTTTGGATTCTGTTGCCTTTGCTTTTGGTGTTTTATTCATGAAATCTTTGCCTATGCCTATGTCCTGAATGGTATTGCTTAGGATTTCTTCTAGGGTTTTTATGGTTTTAGGTCTTACATTTAAGTCTTGAGTTAATTTTTGTATAAGGTGTAAGAAAGGGGTTTAGTTTCAGTTTTCTGCATATAGCTAGCCAGTTTTCCCAGCACCATTTATTAAATAGGGAATCCTTTCCCCATTGCTTGTTTTTGTCAGGTTTGTCAAAGATCAGATGGTTGTAGATGTGTGGTGTTATTTCTGAGGCCTCTGTTCTGTTCCATTGGTCTATA
>CAUYLG010066524.1:0-43744 GCA_963573385.1 Cacajao melanocephalus
ATAAAAACAACACTTTTATACAAAAAAAAAAAAAAAAAAAAAAAAAAAAAAAAAAAAAAAAAAAAAAAAAAAAAAAAAAAGCCACAAAAATAAAAGCCCATATCGGAAGCCAAATTTTGGAATAACTAAGGCAAAAGGCATTAGCCAAAGTCAGAGCATTGCTATAAATGACTGAATTAGCATAAAAGCCAAAAAGGGAACATTCTGGAATGCCAAAAGGATGGTGTATGTGATCAGATGCACTTCCCTCTGGCTCTGGATTTTCTTGACCCCGATAATTGATAATAGCATAGGAGGTTATCCCATCCATAGACATTTACATTTTAGTAAGGATTTGTGAAATTTTAAAAGCCTTCTCAACACAAAGTGTATATTCTACTATTAAACAGCAAAATGTCAGACTCTGTGAAATTATTTTGTGGCAGAGCCTTCCTTAGTAACCCATAAATGTGACCTAACTGGAAACCAAGGGCTTCACCCAAGATTCCATTTAATTAAGAAATTTAGAAGAAAATGTAAATAAGAGTAGAGAGGCCTTAAAACAACAAAGAACCAAAGCAATTTGTAATTGCAGAAGAGAAATTCAAAGCTAGCCTGATTTTATAATCCAATAAAAGTAATTTGTATTTGTGCTTGTTCTCTTTCGACCTCTAATTATAGTCTTTTGTTTGTTTGTTTTAGTTAAAACATTTAAACTTCCAGTTAAATAAGATGAACTGAATTCTTTGTTTGTTTACCATTTTCTCCAATATCCTACAAAATGACAAAAAAGAAAAATAAGTGGTTGAGATGAGGTCATATCCCCAAATAATGGGAATGGGAGAACAAAACTGGAGGCCTATAAAGCAGAGATTTTAAGTATTTAATTTAGCAGAGCAGAGGAAGTAGATGCCTAGATCAGAACACAGAGGTAGAATAAAAGAGAACAAACAATTCAAATCATAGAACCCATCAAAAAAGTTCAAGAATGGAATTACCAGTTTTCTTGAAAAGAAGACCTCTGAGGCTGGAAACAGGTATATTGATTGAAGATGTATTTTAAAAACTCAAATTCCCCATTTCTTTCCTAAATCAGCTAAATGGCATTTGCCCATCTCTCATCCTGTACAATTCTGAGTGTTTACTTTGTAAAGAGAACGAAGCAAAGATATTCTAGACTTGAGGACACAAAACAACTTAGAGAAGATATGCCATGAAGAAAACAGGCTGAGAAATGAAATTTTGTATATTGAATAGTACCCAGGTCTTCTAGTGAGCTTTTTAGTGCCTTATTTGTAAATATTAGTCCATAGCCACTGAGAAATTCAAGAAAAGTGCCCCAAAAAAGTCCAAACACTTTTGTTTAAAGAAATAAGAGATGGTGCTGCATATGCATGAAACAAGAACAGGAGACTAAAAAAGGGAATATTCAAAAAACAACAAAAAAGAGAACTCTTGGAAATTAAAAATAAGATAACAAAAATAAATATAAAACAGAATTGAAGTGTAACTTTGACAAAATATTTTAGAAGACACAACTAAATACAAAGGAAATATAGATGTGAAAAACTTAAGAGATATTGAGAATCAGTCCATGACACCGAATATCAGAGCAATTATAATTCCTAAGAGAAGACAGAAAACTGAAACCTTCACAGACTCTAAGGATAAGAATTTTGAAATTGTACAGAGCCACGGATGGCTCAACATAATGAATGAGGGAAAAATTTGTACTTAATGTCATTATGTAATGAAAGAATTCTGGGAATAAAGATCAGACCCTAACTGCGTCCAGAGAGGGTAGTAAAATGGTCTAATGCAAACAACTGGCAATACAATAACATTGTGTACTTAACTAACTCAAAATTATAACAGTTTTATTAGATGCATAAGAATGAAGGAGGGTAAACAGATATAAATTGAATGGAATTCAGATATCTCAGTCCTCATCTTTCATGATGAGATATCAATAGGTAATATTAAACACTGAAAAAGAGTCAAGAAATAGCAGTACAAGTATGATATTTTGAACTTACATATTTAGAAATTTATAAAGAAGTCAAAATCATCAAAAACTTATAAGAGTTTCAAGTGCTTACCTCTGAGGAATAAAAATTGAGGTTACAGAAGAAAAATTTTTTTCTTTCTAGCCTTGCAGAAGAACTAGCTGTCTTGATAAACTAGATAAATGTATAACTTTGATTAATTTTCATTAGCAGTGTGTTTTGATGTCAGTTTCTGCTTTGGTTTTTATGAAATTCAATGAGATCTATACATATCCAGTTTTAGTATATTTTTTCAGCTCAGAGAAGTTGTCCCCTTTTTTTTTTTCCTTTTCTATCACAAATTTGTGGGTTTATCTCAGTCCATTACTATACAGACTCCAGTAACTCAGGTAATATCGCTCCATATTTTATCTTCTACTCTAGTCAGCTTTTCTCACACTGTCTGCACTTTGCTTACTTCCTTCGTGTCCTGAGTATTTTCTCATATTTATCTTCTGTTTGGCTTCAAATGATCTCTACACCCTTTTACTTTTTTCTGCTACCTTTTCCTGTTTTCAATGTTAATTTTATTTGATCTACTTCAATTTTCATATCTCCAGCCTCTCTTTTGATTCTGTCTTGTTCTATTTAATAGAAAATAGCTATCACTAAAATTTGTTTGTAATATATTAAATCTGATTAACGATATAGAGCCTATTCTGCATTTTACAGTGCTGTTCCTCTTTGTGTGTGTTAAAAATCTTTTTCATTGATCTAATATTACTGTTCTCCATTCATGAGTTGGATTTGTTTATCTTTGTTGTGGGGCTCAATTAATTTTGAAGGGCTACTTTAAAACCCACCCTTAGAGTCTTGGTTGAAATAAAAAAAAATGCTACTCATATCTAGAACCAGAGGGTGAAAAGAAAAGATAAATAATAATAGGAGCAACTTTTAATTCCCTTGTGGCCCAGGCACTTGAAGTCTTTTCTCCGTGGATCCAATGTTGGAAGTCAGTAAGAGAGAAAAGGCAAGTAGAGATCAATTTGCACTGGGAAGTTATGGTACTAAACCTTTTCAGAATTTGTAAATAATCTTCATTCTTTTTTATTATTGTGGCTTGATATAAAATATTTAAATGTGGTAAAGAAGTTGAGGAATGGCAAGATCTTTATACCACTAATTCACTCCTTTTCCCCAGAAGTTATAAAACCAGGTATACAAACAAACCAGATCCATAGACAAACAAATCATTTAAAAACTGACAGGGATTTTGATCAAAAATATATTTAAGTCCATCTTCTCACTAAATATAAATAAGTACATGTCTAGACTGTTTCACAATTAGTAAAATGCAGGTTCAATCTATAAATCACTTGAAATTTAAAATAACTGCTTGTCTAAAAGTCTCCTAACTAATAAAAATAAAACATTACTGAAAAATGGGGAAGAGAAAGCTCTACAGCTAAATTCCTAACATAAGGGCAAATGTAACATTTAATGAATTCCAAGGAAAAACAAATAGCTTTACACATATTTAAAATTTTTTATTCAGGTGACCAAAAAAATTAAAGTTACATCAGCTAGTCATCATTTCTAAGTTTTTATTTATTTATTTTTGAATACAGTATGAATTTTATTTGATAATCATTTGTTAATATTGTTTCATTAATTGTGACAAATATACCACACTGATGTAAGATGTTAAAGTAGGAAAAGCTAGGTGCAGGGTATTTGGGAACTCTCTGTGCTCTCTTTGCAATTTTTATGAAAATCTAAAACTTTAAAATAAAAAAAATTAAGCTAACATGTTTTATTCTAACACACTTTCTAATCTGCTTTTATTTTCATAGCTACATAATAGTTACACATATTTATGGGGTACAGGTGATACTTTGATACAAGCATACAATGTGTAATGATTAAATCTAGGTAACTAGGATATCCATCACCTCAAACATTTATCATTTATTTCTGTTGGCAACATTCCAGATTTATCTTCTAGTTATTTTAAAATATATAATAAATTATTGTTAACTAGAATCTCCCTATTGTGCTACTAATATGGTTTGGCTCTGTGTCCCCACTCAAATCTCATCTCGAGTTGTACTTCTCACATGTCAAAGGAGGGACTTGTAATCCCCACGTGTTGAGGGAAGGAGATGACTGGATCATGGAGATGGTTTCCCCTATGCTATTCTGTTGATGGTGAGTGAGTTCTCACAAGATCTAATGGTTTTATAAGGGCTGTTCCCCCTTTGCTTCACTCTTCTCTCTTTTGCTCCCAAATGAAGAAGTTCCTTGCTCCCTATTGCCCTCTGTCATGATTTTAAGTTTCCTCAGGCCTCCTAAGCCATGCAGAACTGTGAGTCAATTAAACCTCTTTCCTTTATAAATTACTCAGTCTCAGGTAATATCTTTATAGCAGTGTAAGAATGGACTAGTACAACTACCAAACACTAGATCTTATTTCTTCTATCTTTACTGTATTTTTGTATCCATTAGCCATCCCCTCTTTATCCTCCCCTCCCTACTACTCTTCCCAGCCTTTGGAAGCCACCATTCTCCTCATTATCTCAACGAGATCAATTTTGTTTTTAACTCCCACATATGAATGCTTAAAGCAGTCGCAAAGATTTAAGGCTAACGTTGTTATCTGATTGATAACAACTCATTGATTTCCACTTTTCCTCAATGTGTTCCACTGACCCATCACTGTTGACCTAAAAGAATTGGATGCCTTTCATTTTGTTTTGCTTCACAGCTTTCATCTGTCTAGCATGGAGTTTTACTTAAGGTCTCCATGTTTGAACAACCTGTCTCCTTTAAACCCAAACAAATAACTTCCATGTTTTAATTTTCTGCTTGCAATAATCACATGACAGCCTTGTTGTGGGTGACAGTTGCAGTCACTTAACTTAGTTTTAGCTTTGGAAGATAGCTTGCCAATTGTTCCCCTCTTTCTTTCCTCTCAGAGGAAGTGAAAGAGGGAGAAGTAGTTCTTGACCTAAGAGACAGGTTCTGCTGCTCTCACTCACCATCTGGCCACTATTGGAGACGACCTAATAGACTCTAGGCAATGACATTTGCCATGCAAGTCAGTTTAGTGAACCTACCAGACAGCCGATCTTTCAAAAGCCACCTTATTAGGTCCTGGAGGCATCAGTCCTCAAGAAGGGTGAAAAAGGTGCACAGCTCTGTCAGTGACAAAACATAACCAAGCCACTTCTTGAGGATGGGTGGTTAGAGGGAGGAGAAAAAAATTGCTTGAGGAGCTTTCTCAAAATGTACCTGACCCCAACCTCCCTCCTGAGATACAGCTGAACTACTAAAGAAGAAGTTATACATACATTGTAAAGCCTGCCTGAATATTC
This sequence comes from Cacajao melanocephalus, assembly GCA_963573385.1. Classification (NCBI taxonomy): domain Eukaryota; kingdom Metazoa; phylum Chordata; class Mammalia; order Primates; family Pitheciidae; genus Cacajao; species Cacajao melanocephalus. The sequence continues at coordinate 5,339 of CAUYLG010066524.1, forward strand.
AGATAATCCCCCCACCCCACCCAAGCATCTTTCAGAGTTTCACCTGACTCCCAAGTCAGGAGTAAGCAGACTTTTGGCATAAACCACAAAAAGGATAAGTTTGTAGGCTGCCTTCTCCAAAATTGTTTTTATGAGAAAATGCAATATCTGCAAATGTGTTAAGCATTTTTTTAAAAAAATTATTATTGATTACTGCTTATTTTTTATGGCTACCATTTCTGAAGCTGTCTAGCATGCACTGCAATCCTGATTGCAGTGCTACAATTTTTAGCAAACTTATATGCAAGATGAGTGGAGGGAGAGGAGTGAATTATTTGGGAATGATGTGTTGCATTTTTACCAGAGCGCAATTCCCCTTCCCCTAATCATAAAGTTAACCATGCAGGAATTCTTTATGTAGTTAGAGAAGAAAAAAGCCCATGATCAGCTGTTAAGAGGGCTGCGGGAAACACAGCAGCACAACTGAGACTCGAGGGTGAGGAAAATGTATTAAAAACACATTGTGACTTTCAGATTTCCTTCACCAGTCTTAAACTATAAAAGAGATATAAATGAGAATTCTTATTGCAACGTATCTGGAAGGCTGAGGCAGAGAGAGAGACCTCTAATCCATCTCTTCGGTTCCTTTTTGTCTCATGCCATCTCTCACATTCTTTGAGCGTGCCAAGTCCCAAATGTCACATCCCCAGTGGCAGCCTCTGGTGGTAGCAGCTTCAAAGTCCCATCCTGGCAGTGGAGGAAGACTGACTGGAATTGCTCATTCTAGGGAGAATTTTCTTAATGCCCACCCATGAATAAAAGAGTGGCATTATCTATATGTTTTATTGTTTTGAAAAAAATGAGGCCTGGGTTGGGCTGCCTGACAAAATACAAGACACTCAGTTAAATTTGAATTTCAGATAAACAACGCAACAATTTTTTTGGAAAAGTGTGTTACAAATGTTGCATGCATGGGACATACTAAAAAACATTTGATGTGTATCTGAAATTCAAACTCAACTGAGCATCCTGCATTTTTACCTGCTACAACTGGCAACCTTAGACTTAGACCACATTACAAAACTAGGCCATGACAAAGCAGGTAAATAACATTCGGGATTTGTACTCACTTTCTCTGTTAAGTGCTTTCTCTGGGCTCAAATTCACAGCACCCTTGTGGTACTCATTTGTTCTGTTCCTACTCCTGAGCCTCACCTCCCCCTCTCTCGCCCATGCTTTTTAGGAAGGGAATCTGCAGACTGTGATTTTAGAGTAAGATGCTCTATAACTGCACTCAGGGTGGGTGCCTGGAAGGCTGAAAGAGTGCGAGGAGGAGAAAAGAAAACAGATAAAGCAAATTTTCAATACCTCACATTTTGCCAAGGATGAGCTCTGTTTAGTTAAAACCTATTCATTTCTTTCACAAAGGCCTTTGAGTTCCTACAGGGAGCCAGCATTCCTTTGTTTTCTCCACAAGATTGACCACTTGCTGGTGGAATCCCCTCTCAGTTTCCAAGTGTGTTTCTCCACCCTTCACCACATAACATATAAGGGTTTATTCAGCTTTATTTGATAAGAATTTATGGATAAAACAGGTTTGGTGGATTTGTTGTGAATAGCTGGCAATGAAGAATTATTCCACTACCTGGGACCATCTTCTAGTGTGTTATCATAGTGGTCCATGTGGGGTCTTGGGACTCAGCCACACCTTGATTTGAGTCCCTTCTCTATTACCTATGACCATCTTTGTCTTTTTATGAAATTGACATAACTTTTATGAACCTAATTTTTTATCTTTGAAATAGTAATAGTAGTGACTTAATTGGGTTCGGGAGTACATCTAAAAAGACTATAAATATCAAGTGACTAACAGGCTGGGAACACAAATTCCTCTTTCTTCTCCACTTCCGCACAGGGCTTTATCACAAATAGTTAATAGTATAACCCAAATTAGAACTTGGGCTTTGTATTCATACCCTTCTCATTAAATCATTCTGCTCATAAACAGAGATAATTTAATAGATTTTGGAAAGGAAGATTATAAAAAGGGTTTTGATTCTTACTTAAAAGAAAGAATTAGGAATGACTAGCTGATCTTTTTATCTAGGATAGGAAATAAATACCACAGTTATCCTGAGGAGTGAGACGTGCCATTTTTTACAAGGGTAGAGGGAAATCGGGGAAGGAAGATGAATCGTAAAACTACATCTTGTCTATTACTATTCAGACGATAGAATAACTGAAGATTCTTAATAAGGAAAATTTTATTCATTAATTTGTTTTATATTTAGCAATACCATGTAGAGTTTGAAATATTTTCAGGAATTGAACAGTGGTAATAAAATTGATGTAAAGTAAAAAAAAATACAAGAAGGCGATTAATACAGAGACACCCCTGCTTTTACTTTGTAAATGACTCCAAGTGGATAAGCAATCAATATCTTCCCCTAGAGAAACATGGTTTTGGGACACTATTGTGTTGCTTATTTCCAGTTCTAATTAGGCTCTGGGAAAGTCTCAAACCAATAAGGGTGGTAAGTGGACAGTTTCTGGAGTCAAGAAATAAGGCTTCGAATAGCGGCTCTGCCGCTTACCAGGTATGCAACATGTGGACACTACCAAAACCCATCTAACCCCTCATTTCCTTGTGGTTTAAACTAGGATTCTAGTAGTGTTCTTCTCTCCCCAGAAAGTGCTGAGTACCTAATATGGTCTTCTCTCCCCAGAAAGTGCTGAGTACCCTCATTTCCTTATGGTTTAAACTAGGATTCCAGTAGTGTTCTCTCCCCAGAAAGTGCTGAGTACCTAATATGTGCTTGGCTCTGTGCTTAAAGTGCTGAGAACACATGAACAACTCTAGATAGACAATGACAGATCATAACAGCATGAAAATAATAAATAAGAGGACATAAGAGAGACAAACTCTCTCCCATGGGAGAGTGGGCGGTTGCTTTAATAGGTGGTCCTGGAAAGCCTGTCTTTCAGGTGATATTTCTGCTGAGATCAGAATATAAGAGAGAATCAATCCTTCAAAGAACAATAGCAACAACAAAAAAAAGACAAAACCTTCCAGAGGATGAAACAGCAAGTGCAAATGTGCTGAACCAAAAAAGATCTTGATGTGTTGCAAAATGACCGAGGAATGAGGGGTGTGAGTTGAGGTCAGTGAGAGAATCAAGGCCTTTAGCATATGGTGAAAAGTTCGGGTTTCATTTTAAGTGCAAAGCAAGTCCATGAAGATTTTTAAAGGGATGGCATGATCTGATTTATACTTTTGAAAAATCATTGTGGCTGCTATGGGGAAAAATGGACATTAATGTCCGGTACATAGTGTCATATATATGCTAGTAATTAATATACTATTATTTATGTAATGGTACCTCTGCTACACATACATTATTGTTGATATTACTATTGATTCATACCCAAAGTATTAATGAAAGTGTCCTGTGTATGACAAGCCTGTGCAGAAATTAAAATGACATGGCAACTACTACTGAGTAGGATAAGCTATACTGCAGCAAATGTTGCTTTGTGTGTAGGCTTCAGCAAGTTAATCTCTATGAACTTCAGTCCTTTATTTGTAAAATGGTAATAATGGTAAGGCCATTGTAGGATTTAAATGAGAAAATGTATATAAAATGGGTAGTACAGTGACAGATAGTAGGCAAATAACTATTATTACCCATTATTACCATTTTAAGTGTATACAAAAAGAGAAAAACATAATTGGCTACATTTTTCAGACTTAAACTCTTAAGAACATGAAATATATACAGAAATAAATGCATAGCAATTAGTATGAACATCTATTGCCTTACATTCCTATATAGCCCTTCCTCTTATTCCTTTCGCTGTAGGGAATCTCTCCCAATTAGTTCATGGAGAATCCTCATCAAAAATGGGGTAAGTCATATTTTCTCTTAACTACAAAGGTGAACATATGGTCCAGAGTTGGACAAACTACAATATCCCCTTCCCAGCCATAGTGATTGGTTCAGAGTTGGGCCTGTGACCCAAGCTTGGGCAGTCAGAGTCTATCCAGGGACTTATCTGCCACAGCAATAAGAAAAGACTATTGTTTTGCTAGAGTGGATATGGAGATAAGTTGAGTCTAGGGTACGACTAGCCCTTTTTACTTATTGAGAGATAGACAGAGACCTGACAATGATATTTAAGGCTCTAAACCAACCAGTACCTAAAACCAGCCTTCCTACTGGACATCTTCAATTACATGAATCAATAAATTCCCTTTTTGCTTAAACCAGTATGATGAATCGAAAATTCTTCTCTAATAGACCAACGCAATTTAAGATCAGTTCTGGAAGTACATTCATCCACTTGGGACACAAATTTGCTGTTCCCCAAAGCAAATCCTTTACTTGGTTTGGGAAAAGGGACTTAGAAATAGTGTTAGGTGCAAAAGAAGTGTTGATAGTCAAGATTATTTTATCTAATGGAAAAGTAGATCCCCATATTCTTCCTACTCTTCATCTGTCCCCTCACCTGACACCTGACTGCCCTTGTGTTGGGTCACCTTAAATTCTGAGAGCTTTCTGAGTCCTTTCTGCTGCCTAGTCCATCTGCTGTTGACATTGTTCCTGCTGTTACAGCTGAAAGCTGAGTGCAAAACTTTTAAATACACTGCCAAGTATGTTTAAGGGGTTTATATGAATGAAATATGAACAAAAAAAAATGTGGATGAGTCCTAAGAGGATTTCTGCTTTCTCACTTCTAAAGTATTAACAGAGTTTGGAAATATAGCCTGCTATATTTAAGTTCTCAATAAATATTTTAGGAAATCAAGATGGCTTCAAGAAATGTATAACTTTAAGCTCTTACCTTCTTGTGAAATCTCACAGACATTTTCATATTGATTTAGTTTAATAGCATGTCAAGATATTTACCCATGTATTCAGGCAATATGGCTACACATTTCCAGGAATAAATTTAAGCAAGCACAACTCCTCCTTACTGCCTAGCCCCCTCCTTTAGTGCATACTATGCTTTTGACCCCAACTCACACTCTGCATGTGTGTAAGATAGCATGATGTAACAAGAGGCAACACAGTATAGTGAGAACATATGGGCTTTGGATTTCCTGTTCCCAAAATCTCTGTCCACTTGTCCTAGGTCTACCGACATTGGGCTAGGCACTTCACTTCTCTGTGCATTGGCCTTCTCATCAGGAAAATGTCACCTATCCTGTAAAGTTGTTTATATTTAAAAACAGCATTAATACATGTGTGTTCTGATGTAGTTTGGATATGTGTCTCCACCCACATCTCACAGTGAAATGTAATCTCCACTGTTAGAGATAGGGCCTAGTGGGAGATAATTGGATCATGGGATAGATTTCTCATGAATGGTTTACTACCATCTCTCTTGGTACCATTCTCGTGATAGTGAGTGAGTTATCATGATATCTGTTTGTTTAAAAGTGTGTAGCATGTCACCCCTTGGTCTCTCGCTCCTGCTTTCACCATGTGATATGCAAACTCCTGCTTCACCTTGTGCCATGAATGTAAGCTTCTAGAGGCCTCCCCAGAAGCAGAGGGTTTCTGTACAGCCTGCAGAACCGTGAACCAATTAAACCTCTTTTCTTATAAATTACCCAGTCTCAGATATTTATAGCAATGCAAGAAAAGCCTAATACATGACATCACATAATGTCTTACATATTATAATGGATTACTTCCATCAGTAGAAGAGTAAAGTGGTTAAAAGCTCATGCTCTGGCTAAGTGTAGTGGCTCATGCCTATAATCCCAGCACGTTGGGAGGCCATGGCAGGAGAATAATCTGAGGCCAAGAGATTGAGACCAGCCTGGGCAACTTAGTGAGAACCTGTATCTACAAAAACTAAAAATAATAAATAATAAATTAGCCTGGCATGTTGGTGCATGCATATAGTCCTAGATACCCAGAAAGAAGGCTGAGAAGATAGGACTGTTTCAGCCCAGGATTTCAAGCCTGCAGTGAGCTATGAATGTGCTACTCCAGCCTGGGTAACAGAGTGAGACTCTGTTCTTAAAAACAAACTAACTATTGTAAGCTCTGAAATCAAACTTCTGGGGTTTGAATCCAGCCTCTTCACTTACTAGCTTTGTTGTATTAGGCAAGTTGCTTATCCTCTCAAAGCTGCAACTTTCTCATCTATAATGGGGAAATATTAATAGTATCTATCATGTTAGTGTGCCATAGAGATTAAATGAAATATTGGTAAATCATAATTTTTCTCAAATTTACACAATGAAATAGTAGTGAATTGTCATAAAAGCAACATTCTACTTACAGAATAACCTAAAAGGGAAACTAAGAGTTTTTGAGTATCTGTTATGTACCATGGGTATTCGAGGCTCAAGTCATAGAGTAATGACAAAAACTAGTGTTCTCATGGTATTTACACATCTGCATTCTTATAGCATTGATAAAACATGGGTGCTTTATAGTAATAAATTTGAAAACTAGCTCAGTGTTTGTCCAGAGTAAAGTAATAGTTTTTAATTTTTTTTTCTATTCCTTTTACAACTAGAGGAAGATGTGTCAGGTTTATCATACATTTCCAAACATTGTCATGTAAAGAGGACATTTTAAATTTTCAGTAAATCTCATAGTGATAGTTATAAATGATAGGATAAATTCCATTTCAAAATAATTACCAATATTTTCTGTAAATTCAGTGGATTCTTGTAAGATGTATATTTTGAATATATTATAGAATATCACTAATAAGTTATATTTATAGAGTATTTCTTGCCTACTTGTGCCTTCTAATTAATTTTACATATTAACAAAAGAAAGATATTTCTAGTAGTCAAGATCAGTGTAAATGAGAAACCATGTTATTACAAGATAGAAATCTGTAAGCACAATGAAAAACAGCCAAAGAACATGCACCAAAAATTAAATCCAGTGGAAAGTATGGCAAGTATTTTAATTTATTAAAGCAAGCACCTACACAAAGCAAGAACACAGAGCAGAGATATAAATGCTCTAGAGTAGAGCTCAGGAAAGTAGTGTAAGAAGAAAGATAAACAGAAATAAATGCGGAATTAGAAAGACAAAGGAGAATCAACATTGCTAAAAATACAGTTTGGGTCATAAAAAGTGACCAAATTAAAATAGACAACTAAAGATTTTTCAAGGATTAGATAGCAAATTATAGGTAAAGAAGAGAAGACAAGCACAGGAGATCCCCAGAATGCATAAATTGAGTCCCAAGTGTTGGTTAGAAAAAGGCAATGTTTGGTTTGAAGCCTAATGAGATAGAACTTGCCTGTGTCACCCTCACATGCACATATCCCACAGAGTGTTAGAAGTGCAGGTCTGTTGCTCAGGGGAGAGATGAATGCTACTTCACTATTATATATGTTTTTAAATTCAGAGGGTGGCCTGGGGTCCTACTACACAGCAAAATACCTGTATGTCTGGCTAGTGATAATTCCATCCATTATAACCACTAATACTCACAGGTAAAGAATAAATCTTCATCTTGTTTGCTTCCTATGTTATTTTTCTCCAACTATTCAATTCATATTTTATTACATGTAATAGTAGTGACAGATAATTCAGATGGATACCATTCCTACAATGTTCACAAACATACTCTAAATAAAGCTTTTGTCACCTTAGAGCATAAAATGCCTGCCTAGAGCAATTACATGACAAACACAACTTTCACATACTGACATCTTCCCTTCCTGTGCACTAAAGAGGGCATAACAGGAACCAAACGGCCAAAGGGCAAGGAGCAGGACAGAAAAGTCAGGCACAGAAGGGCTTGAGCTAATAGCCAGACATAAGTCACCTTTACTCCATGATGCTGACATGCATTTAATGTAGGCCTCTGAAAATTGCTACCAGTTTGATTTGGGATTTTAGAAGTCATATCTTTTAAAACTTAAATAATCCCTTGTTTTTAATTAAATTATTTATTTGTGTGTAACAAAATCAAACTATATGAATTAGGTTAAATTTCATGACCACGCATTTTAGACAAGGAAATCAGGACAATGGAAACCATTTTTCTCTTCATCTTTCCAAGGTACATGGATTAAGAATCGAAAAAGCAGCCATGTGGGTTTGGACTCTGTCAGTTTGTTTTAGTATATAATTTGTCCTTTGAGGCATGGTGAAACATTTATGATTTCAAGAACTAGGGCAACTAAGGGTAGAAAGTGGAAATGGCTCTTTACTTATTTATGTGCGTGCTCTGATTGAAAGACATATAGGGCAGAATTTGAGAACCTGTGGTCTAATACCATACTATCTGATTTTGGATCCTGGCTCTAACTCTTACTTTTTATATGACCTTTTGTACCTCCATTTACTCATCTGCCAAAATAAGAATGATCATGAGCCTATTTTGGTGACAATTAATTCTCACAAATCACTCATAACAGTACTTAGCACATAACATGCACTCGATTAATTTTAACTCTCACTAATTGCATCTTTACAAGCAATCATAAAAGTATACTTTCTTACTGAAAAATACAATCTTAGGTATCATTGACAGTGTACCAAAAATTCAGTTGAAGAATAATTATATTTCATATTCGTAGTTCAAATATAACATTTATGGGAGTTTCTCTGCTTTCTGAGGGATGATAGGCACCTGAAACTCTCCTGAGTAGGGGGTAAGGGTAGATAAAATTGTATGAAAAGTTTTACTTTATACTATGCATACATTATCATACATTATTGTATTTAAACCTCTCAGCAACACAATGAAATAGATATGACTATCCCTGATATGCATTCAATTGTGTCCCCCTAAAAAATGATATGTTGAAATTCTCACCCCCATTACCTCAGAACATGAACTCATTTGGATGTAGAGTCATTGAAGATGACTTAAGATGAAGCCATCCTGGAGCAGGATGGACCCCTAACCCAGTATGACTAGCATCCTTACAAGAAGATGGTTATGTGAAGATGGTGATACACAGGAAGAACACCATGTCACAACAAAGGCAGAGGTTGAAGTTGTGCTGCTCGAAGCCAAAAAATGACAGATTGTCATCAAACCACCAGAAGCTAGGAAGAGGCAGGGCAAGACTCCCCTCTAGGCTTCAGAGAAAGCATGGCCCTTCAGAGGGAGCAGATTTCAGATTTCTAGCCCCTAGAACTGTGAGACAATAAATTTATGTTGTTTTAAACTACTCAATTTGTGGCACTTTTGTTACCACATCCCTAGGAAACTGAAATCATCCTTTTTTGACAAATAAGGAAATTCAGGCCTAGAGAGTAAGATCACCTACCTAGTAGGCAAAGGAAACCATTTTTAGATTGAAAGCACAACTTTTTCTATTGGAACATCTTGTCTCTTTCCATCATTCCTTCACACACTGTTCACTCCAGTCATGCTCTTTAAATAACCCTTCCTTAAACATGCCAGGCATGGACCCCCTTCATCTTCGGTCATAGGGAAAAAAAATATTTATTGACTGGCTACCCCATGCCAGGCATCACACTGGGCAGTTTTCATATGCAGTGCTCTCTCAGTCTTACATATGAAATGAATTTTCTGCCATTTTTCCTACATGAAAATCGTCATCCTTCAACCACCAAGTCAAATGCTCCAAATCCATCAAGTTTTCCATCTATGTTGTCAGAATTATTTTTTTCTGATTATTTCCATTGATCTCTAATTATTTATTATTCCATTTATCTCTTATTTTTGTTTGTAGGTGATTCATAGTCTATACCAATCTGTTAATTTCACTGAATTTTATGTTCTTTAGAGACAGGGTCATAAATGTAATAGCTCTTTAAGGAACAATAGAAGAAGTCACTAAAATTTTTACTTAGACTCCACAATCTGAAATGTAGCTTTTGCTGATTTACATATGCCATATGCAGTCTTTGTCCTATTTTCCAAACCAAAAATTGATCAGCAGGCTGTTAAGAATAGAAAAAAGAGGAAAAATTTCCATGATGATATATGAGGCCTGAACGTTTATTAGTTTTTGTTACTGTTCTTGTGTTTAAATTGGTTCTCCATTTACTGCGCTACTGACCTCTCTTCCTCGATCTCATACCTTCTGTTCAATTTGAAATTTCACTCAATATTTAGACATCCAGAACTGAAAGCTCACTCCATTTCAACACTCAATAAAATGGTAAGATAAAAGCTTAGACTCCAATGTTGTACTTTAGAACATGGTTTCAGAAAATAATAATAGCAATATAGGAAAATCAAAAAATTGTATTGAAGCAATTTGATTTTGTCAATATTGTCCCCTCTGAAGAAATTGTGGGAGGGTGTATTAAGTTGTTCTTGCATTGCTATAAAGAAATAACTGAAACTGGATAATTTATAAAGAAAAGATGTTTAATTGGCTCACAGTTCTACAGGCTGTACAGGAAGCATAGTGCTGGCATCTTCTTGGCTTCTGATAAGGCTTCAGGAAGCTTATAATTATAATGGAAGGCAAAGGGAGACTAGGTGTCTCATATGGCAGAAGCAGAAACAAGAAAGAGAGGGTAGGGGAGGAGGTGCCACATTGTACAACAATCAGATCATATGAGAACTCACTTATTGCAAAGACAGCACCTAGCCATGAGGGATCCACCCCCATGACCCAACGCCTCCTAGCAGGCCCCACCTGCAACAGTGGGAATTACAATTCAACATGAGATTTGGGCAAGGATAAATATCCAAACTATATCAGAGAGTCTTCATAATTTGAATTCCGTAAATTTCATTTCTTATTGATAATATTTCCATAAAATTTATGGTAAAAAATTCTTCATACCCACACACACCCAACACATTAGGCCAGTGGCTGGCACAAACCATAACTTATTATATTAAGCCTACTTAGGCTGATCTCCATGCTGCTTCGAGGTTCCTACGTAATGCAGCAGAACCGTTGCACATTGCAGATGAGCTAGTCTCTGCTGTGCTCGCAACACAGGTTCCCAGAACCAGGAAAATCCTTCCGCTGTAGAATAATTTGCATTACAAAGAGACAGTAATACCTAAAGCATAAGTGGAACTGAAATGCTTAGCTTTAAGCCAGGCTATGCCTTTGTAGACATAGGGTTATTTTAACTCCTGTAGCATCTTTCTTTCTTCAGAGTAATAAGGAACTTGGCAAATTATATTATTTCGCAACTGGTATGCAATAATAATCAAGATAAAGTTTAAATGCCAGGCAGAAGACATATAGCTAGGAGTGCTGCCCAAGGCCTACTACCCCAGAGGAATTCAGAGTGGGTCTTTGAGTAAAATAATGTGAAGTCTCTTCTATTCAAGACTTTTATGTTTTCTTTCAGTTTGATTTTACAGAATTATGAGGGGGGGGAAATGAGAGGAAGTTAGACACTCACTATAAATGTTTATGCTTATGCAAGTCAATGTCACCAAATAGGTTGCAAAGTCTTAGGAGGGAAACTTGTTTTAATTACCTTTACATGTCTGTAACACTTAGCATAATGTCTGGCATAATGTCTGATGAATGGTAGGGTGCTCAGGGAATGCACTGACTTTTCTATCCAAATTTTCCTTTTACCATATTTGCTCATGTGCTTCTTCAATTATATGTTCATGTAATTTTACTTAAATTCTGTTGTGCTTTGGTAATTGAGTAATTAATTAAAACAAAATATGGTGAATTGAAGTTTGATTATCTTTGTGGTATGTGTTAGTATCTTCTTAACATCATAATAGTATAATTCCAGTTAAGAAAGTGAAACCATCTGGAAAAAGAAGATGGGGTCAATATGTCACAAAAGTATATAATAAAAATTGATTTTCTTATGGGAGTGTATTTTTTGCAAGGAAATTATTTATAAGGACTGGATACAGTGTAAATGTTGAGTAAATGTATTTTTGGTTATTATCTTTCTGCTGTCTTTAATACAATTGATGCTTCTGAACATTTCTTCTTCTATCATGTTGTAAGTACTGAGTTCTTTTCAGTATGTATTTATAGGCTCTTCTGATGTTTTCTGCTATTTTAGAATGATAGTGGTGCCAGGCAATATATTAACTCTCTTAGTTCAATCCCATTTCATATATTCCTATTAATCTTGTTCAGGATTTCTGTCAGGATCTTCTCAAATACATTGTGATAAAGCAGGATTCATATCACTGCTTACCAAACTTCATTTGGAATCACAATATTTGTTGGCAGATTCATGTATGTCCCCCAGCGCATTTAACCAGAGCTAGTTTTGACTTATGGAACATAGCTTGAATTACAGAAGCCACTATTTACAGACCAAAGAGGTGGATTTCTTTTTTTTCTTCTCTTGTCATAAACATTCAATTTCTTCTACAAGAACAAACAAGAATTCTATTGTTAGGTTCTTGTGGGAAAAAAATAAGGTACTAAGTCAAAAAGAGAAGAAAAAAATGCAGGAAATGAAAAAAAAAAAAACCATGGATAAGAAGCTTGAAGAACTGCTGTTGAGAACTCAAGAAAGTTGGTGGTGGAAAGGACATTTTGCAGAATCAAGTGGATACAACTGATGAAAAGAGTGGTGTGGCATTCTCCCAGGATGTTGTGGTTACTGCTATCTTATCTGAAACATGATAAATAAATTTAAAATTAAATGTTTCCAAATCTTGGCATAATGAACAAAGTATATAATAAGATCTATGGATATTGCAATTGGAGCTGATAATGGAGTTTGATGCCCCAGATAACTATTGCCTTCTACATGGTTTAAATCTAAAGGAGGTTTTTGAGACAGGATTTTTTATTATTTTAATTAATGCATGTTTAATGGGCTGAATTGTATCCCCTTTCAAATTCTATGCTGTAACCCTAACCCCCAGTACATCAGAATATAACTGTATTCAGAGATGATCCTTTAAAGATAAGATTAAGTTAAAATGAAGCCATTAATGTGGGCTCGAATACAATTTAACTGATGTCCTTATATAAAGGAAATTTGGACACACACAGACACAAGTGGTATGTGTGCACAAAGGAAAGACTATGTGAGGATGCAGAGAAAAGGTGGCCATCTGCTAGCCAAGGAAAGGAGAGGCCCCAGAAAAAACCAAACCTGCTGACAGCCTGATCTTGGATTTCTAATCTCCGGAACTGTGAAAAATAAATCTCTGCTGTTTAAATCATACAGGCTGTGGTGTTTTATTATGGCAGCCTTAGCTGACCAATACAGTAGGCATATAGTTTTAAAAGTCAAACAGTTTAGCCTTAAGAACATCTCACAGCCTCCTATTCCACCCGCTGCTCATCCCAATTCTCACTCTTAAAGGCAATCACTTTCAGCTGTTTTAGTTGTTTCTTATGGTGTATGTACTTCCTTATTCTCAAATAGCATTTTCTACTATTTCTTAATTTTTTAGTAGACAGTATCTGACTTTCTAATATGGAAGATGAAGATTTAGCTCCTCAACAGCTTATTCCACTGTCACAAAACACACCCACATACACATGTTGCTTCCCCAATATTCACAATAGAGTTCCATCACAATATTTGGTGTCCTCACTTCTATGCCTATTTAAATATTATTTATAGTTGAGCCATATAGAGCAACATGATTATATTTGTACAATATATTGTTCTCCCTGGAACTAATAATTTCCTCACAGAATGTGCATAAATAGCTTTGCGCAGTGGCATATCATAGCCGGTGAGATTTATCTGAGGCACGATTATTGCTAATTGAAAACAGAATGTACATAAATAGCAAGTCAGTTACTCCTCCAGGGAGGTCTCCTAAGAAATCAAGTGTAGCCTTATTTTGGAAATATCTCCACAGCCATCTGTGGGGTACATAATCTACAGCTGGAGATACTTAAGGCTTTTTATTTTGTGTCCAGTAGACAATGGCAGATGTGTTGGTATGGCCAGTATAATGATGCCTCCAGGGACCGGTGGTAACCATCCAGGAAGTACAGGCTTGATCAGACTTTGATTCTAGTCAATCTCATCACAGAATGATCTTTTCTCCATTGTTAGTCACTGAGGCCAGTGAGCGACTCAGAGACTTCAATCAACAGCCACAATTTGTTAACTCGATTTATGGTCTCGAAGACAGATAGCATTACTCTTCCAGTCTCTAGTTTTCCAAATGTCAAACCAAAAAGCAAGGCCAATGGAAATCACCCAAGAATCAGTAAAACTATAACAAGATTCATCAAGGGGAGTATTGGCCAACCCTATGAGAACAGCCCTGAGTTCTGCCCACTGAGCCAAGTGGCCATATTCATTTTTGATTTTGCTTGATTGGCACTGCATATGTACAGCTACAGCAGTCCAGGGGACATCACTGGGTTTTAGCCCAGCTGAACAGTTATTGAACCAGGCCTGGGCATTTAAGGGAACTGTTGTCAACTGGGCATTCTGCTGAGTCAGAGATTTGGTTCAGACAATGGAGTGCCTCCTTTTTACCTAAAGCTGAGATGCTGCTGGGTCCAGGCCGGCTACGTTCTTGAATAAACATTTCTATCTAACAATTGAGGATTGCTGGGCTTTTTCATCTTTTAACACAATTGAGTCATGTTGACTTAACCCAAAACGGAGATATTAGGCTGGCCACAAGGCTTCTATGCATCAAACATTAAGTTTCAACCAGAATCCAGTAATTTACAAAAGCATGTGCATGGTATCTGTATCTAGAAGACAAAGAGTTCCAGACCCCTTAGGGGTGCCTCTGGGTGAAGGCTGCCTCCTTTTGCAGAGGATCCAATTGGCAAAATCATCAGTCACGGTCATTTAGTTCATGGGGTCGTTAGGATTGTGGGACACTGAAAGTACTAACACCTGTCTATTTGTGGCTCTTCTCAATTGGGAGATCCCTTCTGGTATTTATGAACATTCCTAGTACAGGCATATAATACCAATTATACATTCTGCAGTGGAAGCTGCAAAAATACTACCATAAATTTGCAGAAAGAAACTGACTCACAGCATCACTTCAGCTCCCCTTTCCATGGTGAATTCCATCTAAAACCCCATCAGTCGAATTTGAATGCCCCCTCTCCTAAGCAGGACCAGATGGTCTGGTGGGCCCCATATCCAACAAAGCCTTAAACATTTGATTCCCTTGCCTCCCAGCATACTCAGACGTGTGTGTATATCCTTCAGTTCCCCTTGAGGACAGGCTGGCCTCAGCTCTGCCCCTAAACATCTTTCTCCTTACAGCAGCTGAAATTGTGGTAGCATGGGAGAGAGAAGGGATGTGGAGTGGAGAGAGGGGATGTGTAGTGAAGAGAGAGGGGTTGCAGCAGGAAAAGGGTTCTATGCCACGAAAACAAGGCATTGCTCTCAGTTTTCATTTCAAGTTATGCAGCCATTAGACTTACAGACTTCTTTGGATCAGTTTCCCATTCTCCACGGGACACCTGCATCTGCATTACAAACCAAATGCAGGGCAGTAAGAGCCTGACAACTAGTCAGTGCCTTGTCTATGGTTTCCAGTTGGAGCTTGTCTATCTTAGGGACATCTATCCAAGAGGACCAAAGCTTCCATACAGCAGCCAGTATTCACTGTGAAATGATTTAGATACTTTATTGTCTTCTATGAATGGATCCAGGTTTGTCATGATAGACTGCAGGAGAAGCTAAGCCTTTAGATGGCCTTACTTTTGATATTCACCTTTAACAAGAATTGCATGCTTCTCTCATCTTCCAAGCAAATCAGACTAAGTTCTTACAATCCATTTGGTTTCAGAAGTCACATATTTCTCTCCTTTCTCACTCAGCGAGGGTATGCAAATTTGGAACTGTTTTCTGATAGGGAAAAACCTCTGCCTACACAGAATGAATCTTCCTAATACTTTTTACAACTGGGTAGACCTGAGATTGAACACCAAATTGTCAAGGAAGTTTCCTGTGCGAAATAGAGTTAACAACAACTAGGGCATTATATTGGCAGCTGTTTTTGATCTTATTTCCTACTATTTGGTCAGCAACCACTACCCCAATTCCTTCTCATTAATAGCAATAAATTGAAGAACCTTGTATAGCCTGGTTGACATACAGTTTAGTTAACATCTTTGTTATGGATACCTATGGATTTCTTTTTCCAAATTCTATTCATCAACTTGTGAGACCTTAATTCTTCCTCATCCAGAAAGCCCTACCTCTCAGCATTCCAGCTGCATTGCCAAATTGTCAAGAATTGTGATGGATCTCAGACTTTATACTACCTACAAGCTAACAAGTTATCCTGGCTCCCACTTTAAATCATAAAGTGAAAATGGTTTCCAGGCTTGAGTAATTCCATAGTTTCTACTTGAAACCTGAGCAGTTTCCAAAAGTATTCATTCAGGCTAAGAATTAAGAAAATATTGTCATAGTAAAATAATATTTGTTATATGTGATATAATATCAATATCAGTGACATTATTTTAGTGGAGATTGTTAAATTATGTTGCTGATTCATTGCTATTAAGCAGAATAGAAAATATTTAGAAGAAAAAAAGCAAGTAAATTGGAGGAATAACCTAAAGTTGAATTTCTATTACAAAAAAATTTCCCATGTTAAAGAAACTTATCTTAAAATAAATCTTCTTCATTTCAGAGGTTTACTAAAATGTTCTATAATTTTATTTTACAGTCAGAGGATGAAAGAAAAGAGAATGGTGTGGATATTCTGGTACCACTGTCTTTCATAAAAGGAAAAGATAATGAGAACTAAAAAAAAAAAAAAAACTATCAAAATTTTCTTCCATTCATCAGTGCTGCAGAGCTAGAGAAGAAATAGAGCTATGCAATATAACTGCTGATTATTTTATGATTTTCATCACCAAAAGAACAGAAGAGAAATTAATGGGGTTACCAAATAGGGAAAATATGCATTTATTAAGTCTCCTTCCATTTTATTATACTGTATAAATATTTTTAAATCAGCAACTTCTAGTTAAGTCAATAGATTATCAACTAAATGTGCTTTTTATGTATGCAAGGATAAAATAATTAATCAGATTCTGCCAAAAACTTGACAGGATTCTGGTATAAAGTAGGATTTTAGTGCATGATATTTAAAAACCATGTGGCAAGCACTTTTTATATGTAATGCTTTGTTAAGATACTATCAGTGGAACAGGGCAGCTTTTTTAGTAGAATTTTTATTGCCATACTATTTTTAGTCATTAAAGATAAGTCCACAAGATCTTATTCCAATCTGACAATTGACACTACAAATGTGAATTAAATCAGTTTAGTCATTTTTAAATGCAGCTGAAGGGGAACAGCTCTGGATATTTCATACATATTACTATTTCTCCTTCACAAAATTTAATTTGTTTCTTAACTGAACTAGTGCCTCTGGGCATTTGTAGAGGGAAAATGAAACCTCCAAGACTGTTTTGTTCTGTATAAAAGCCACTGTGCTCAGAATGAACCCAGAAAGACATTTAAAGGTGAACAAATGACATAGCCAAGCATACATTTCTTATGATGCTGTACAAACTGTAGTTGTCACATTAACCACCACTACCCCTGTATGTAATATGTACCCAGATAATTCCATATGTTGGAAATGCTACCTTGGCAGCACTGGCGGTTCCTACCTGAGTCAGCTAATACAGGGTATTATCTGAGACTGCCAATATGGATGAAAATTATACTTTGGAAAGTTTGCACTTAGTCACAATGCAAAATGAGGACAGATTTAAACATGACATTTTGCCAGTCAGGAGACTTTCTAGAAGATAAAAGACTGGTGAAACGAATCCCAGTGTTTTCATAAAAAAAAGAGTATGAGGCTTTCAGGCTTTCACTCTTTGTGAGGCCTGTGATCTGATTTTCCATACATGGTTTAACAAAATTTTCAGAAGGCAGTAATACAATTACTGGGAAATGGGTTACCTGAAATCATCATAGCCTTATATATTTGGGGTCTACTTCTTGTTCCACGGGATGTCACCAGATACAATTTTTGATATAAAATTCCTATGTTCAGCTACTTAAAGCACTGCAAATGTTCAGAGACAATTTTCAGCCTTACCAGAAAGAATGGCTTGCTGATATTAAAAATTAAAAACTTGAGAATGGAGAGGAGAGACAGAGTTGCCAGTATTCCCGGGCAGACTTGCAACAGGCAAAGGGGTTGGTTACAGAATCATCTAACATTAAAAACTGCTATTTATTGTGTGCTATATCCAGTGATGTACACATACACACACAACACACACACACACACACACACAGAGAGAGAGAGAGAGAGAGAGACTGATAATCTCTAATGCTCAGCAGATCCTATTATAACCCTTTTATAGATGAGAATAATGAGGCTCATTAAGACTTAGTAATTTGCAGAAGGCCATCTAATCAGCAACGCAGAGAGAGACTTGAACTGAGGATATGTCTAAAATGAGGAACTGAAACATCAAGTCTCTTCTGAGCTGACACCCCAACTTCCTGGCAATGCAAGAGCAATGACTAGCTCTTTAGCAGGAGTTACATGGAGTCAAGAAAAAAAGTGCCTCCTAATGTTTAATCTTCTTACTCAGCCAATCTGCCACAAATTGAGGAGACTTCAGCGAATGGCTGTGGAATGATTTTAATTACCACCCTTATCTGCCAGTGACAAAAGTAACAAGGACGGCTAGCTTCCAGGAACAGTCATTGCAATTGTGTTTGTGGAAAATGAAGGGACTTTGCCAGGCAGTTTAAATGAAACATGATCACCTACCCACAGAGAATTAGTCCTAGTGCCAGAGGGACCACTTAAAGTGGCCCAGCTATAAGAAGACATATTCCCCCACACTATGTCAACATATAACAACAAAGGTGCTGATATCTGTTTGGGGAGAGGTTTGAAGGAAAGGGAGAAATGTATGTGATCCATTGGGACTGGTTCCA
The DNA here is from genome assembly GCA_963573385.1 of Cacajao melanocephalus. NCBI lineage: Eukaryota > Metazoa > Chordata > Mammalia > Primates > Pitheciidae > Cacajao > Cacajao melanocephalus. Next base: position 24,115 of record CAUYLG010066524.1, read on the forward strand.
CTTTCTGTAGATGATAGAAATTGAAGAGAGAAGGAGAAAGCTACTTTATTCATATATAAGTTTAAAATTATAGACTCAAGGAGAGATAGGCATAGGGAGGACTGAGTTGGGGAGGCATGCGAATGAATGTGAATTGGAGAATGAGAAAATGTGCAGAAGAGAGCTGGAAAAGTATAAAAATAGAAGCCTGCAGAAAATTATTTTCATTATTATAAAACAAAACTAGCAGACTGGTAGACCTGGCTAAAATCAAAAGCAGTTCATAAATCTGATACTGAAAGACTTGAAAGGATGTTTTCAAAATACTACGTTGATTCTCTATTGTCTGCTACATAAAACTAAACTACTTAGCTTAACATCCAAGATCTTCCAGTGCTCTTGACAATTATACCATTCTGTATGCTGAGAATTTCACTAGTAAGTTTTCTAAATGGGCAGGGAGGTGACAGACTTCTGTTTTAGAAATATCATTGATAGCATTAGGGATTATTGATATAATAAAATAGGAACCATAGACAGGGTGAGGTTGGGAAACTAGTGTAGTGACTTAATCTCAAAGATGATGAGGATACAAACTAAAATAGTGAAAGTGGACGTGGGAAATGTGCAGGACTTGGATTTCAAAATACCAACTAAAATTTATTCAAGTTTATTCAAATGTAGAATATTTTGTCTCAAGGCTATTTATGTAGCATCTGGAGGATCTACTTAAAATGAAGACTTGGGAGGAGAAAGACAAACTTTTCTCTGCTGACTGACTCATAGCCCCCATAGAGTTGATGATAGCACTAGCCATGTAGATGATAAGCTAGATCTCAGTAGGTTTTCTGGTCTTATGCACAGGTGAGCAGATTGTAGGACGTCTACTTATGAAATTTCAAAGTGGAAGAAATGTTTGAAGCTTCTCAGTCATGGATCCTATTCCTTGCTTGAAGTTTTATCTACTCAATTGGACATAGGAATAACACAGAAGGATAGGCAGAAGTCCGGCTTAGGAGAGCTATTCTCCACCCAAAGGGCTCTGTTTGACTCATCTCTGGGGCCTTCTCCTCCTCTTTTCTATTATTTCTCCCACCGCCTTAACAGGTAGTTTTACTGAATATTGCAGAGAATTATTTTGAAAACCATTTCAACCAAAAGTGTACATGTCACTTTTAGCTAGTGATCTTCTCTTTTTCTTAGACTCTTAAAAGAGGTGAATTATATAAATACACACACACACACACACACACACACACACACTTTTATATTTATCAACCACACCAAATGTAATAACTTTAAAATGCCTTTATTATTTCTAATGACTTTTTGTGATGACTTGACTCAGCTGAGCAGTTCTTCTCCTGTGATGATGGCTGGTTCTATAGTCATTTGGGTACTTTACTGGGCTAGACTGTCCAAGGTGTTTCTTTCATAGGACTGGCAAGTTGGTGTCAGCTCTCAGCTGGTATCTCCACTGGGTCTATTAACCAATATTCCTTTTTTCTCCTCCTTGTGGCTTTCTTAAAGCATGACATCTAGGTTCCAAGAAGGAGTGTTTCAAAAGATAAGTTCCAGTGTGCAAGCACTTAGCAAATCTTCAATTGCATCCTCTTAGCTACATCTCATTGGCCAAAACTAGTCACAAGCCCAATGCAGATGAAGGGGAAAGGAAATAAGCTCCACCTCATGACATCAGGATTAGCATGAGCATACGGGAAAAGGGGACTGTTGGGGGCTATCTTTGGAGACGCCTTACTAAATACACACACAACACTCATTTGTATGCAGTGTTAAAATGTGCATTTAAAATGAATACAAAAATCCTTCCTGTGTTACAATATTCATACATAACAATCCATGCTCAGAATATTGTCCCTGTATTCATCAAGTAAAAGGAGAAACATTATAAAGTGTCAAGAGTATTAAAGTGAATGCCTCTGATAAACTGTGAATTGTCCACAGACTCTTGTCCATTGTAGAAAATCAAGGAATGAGCAACTATTGAGATAGATAGAGGAGCAAGTGGTGGAGTTTTTGGGAGGGTTGCAATCCTCAGCTCTGCAAGTTATGCTCTGCATAGCATTGGCTCCATTCTGAGATGCCACCATGTGAATGACACCCTTCAGAGTTGTGCAGTGCAAAACCATCCATCAAATCCCTGGGTCTGTATTTTCTAAATTGGGACACTAAGTAAATAGCAATGTAAAACCCAGGAGAAGTAAGCGTAGAAGGGAAGACAGTGAATTCCACTTTGGACATACTGGGTTGGAGGGGCCTGTGCAACTTCCAGACTTACATATGTAATGGATAGTAGGAAATGTTAATTTGGAGCCAGGTAAGGCCAGGGAATCGATGAGATCATCAAAGCAAAACAGGTTGGGGAAGAACAGCCTGAAACAATAACCCTGTAATGTATGCAACAGAAAAGTGGGATCCAGTAAAGCATTCTGAGACAGAGCAGTCAGAAAGCCACAGCAACTTGACATATATCTGCTGGAATGAGACAGCAGTAAAAGCCATTTCCTTAAAACGAATGCAAAGATGTCTGCTTAACACAGGGGTGATTAACTTTCTATCACTGTCTTTACATAAGCTCTCTGAGGGTCTTCCAGAGACAAGGTGTTAATGGATAGAAAAGCTGCTCTTTCCTTCTCACTTTCTCCCTGCTGTGGAGCATCTAGGATGACCTTAAATAATGATAAGTTTGCCTTGTGTAGTGCTTTACAGTTTACAGAGCATGTTCACTTACTTTATCTAATTTATTCTCTACTGCAACTCTCTGAAGTATGCAGGGCAGGTATTAGTATCTTCATTTTACAGATGAGCAAACTGAAGCCGAGAGAAGTGATTATTCCGGAGTGGAAATGTCCTTTGACTCCCAATTCAGTTCTGTTTCCACTGAGCTGCTCAATTATATTAAAGATCAAGTCTTTGTTTTTCATTTGGCCATGGAGATACCGGGTTGTCTAAATCAGGAGTTTTCTGTCTTACAGTTATTAGCCTTAGCAGAAAAGATGTGGCAGAAGCTGGGACTCAAGAGTGGCTAACATTGTCCTTCAGCAATTTTTGTAACTGTATTCCACTCCTCTTTCTAGGATAGGGGTTTCAGAATAACATATGTTATTTTTTCTCAAACAATGAAGAAGGGTAATTGGTGATTTCTGCCGTGAGAAATGCTATCGAACAACTCTTACAATTATGAAATTGAACATGCTTTTTTATTGACAGAAACGTCTCTATCTTTAAATCTCAAATTTATGTAATCACAAAATATATTTTTTTACTGTTTATCATTGCTGTTTCCTTCAAATTCTCATATCTTTTGGCAATCCCCCTTTCAGCACTCCCTTACAGAACTTTATTCTGAGAGCTTTCACTTCTTCATACTGTATTTCTGTGCAGTTTTCCTTTCTTGTTACACATACAACAGATCTTTACTGGATGCTTACCAGGTGTTAGAAACCATATAATATTCTTGGGTTACAATACGGTTATTATCCAAAAATAACCAGAGCTAATATTTGATGAACATTATTTCACGTCCCTCCCTCTCTCTCTCTCTCTCATACATACAGTTGTAGATATAAACATATTCTTATTCCATATCTCAGTCTTTCCATCTCTTTGTAACATCTAAATTATTCAGCATAATTATTAACTTGATAAATCAACCTATACAAATATAATGGAAGATTTATAGATGATATAGCTATAGATACAGATAGATATAGATGGTAGGATGGAAATAATTTTGCAAAATTGAGTTTAAAAATGATATTTTTACACATAAAATAATTATTCAACCTGAATGTATTAGAAAAAAAGAAAACTGAAACAAAGGCTAAGCAATTAATGAACTTCAAATAAATTTCAACAAAATACATTTCCCACAAGAGTACTCTTATAATTAAGGGAAAAAATAACTGTAAATAATACTAAGAGGCCACAGTCATTATAGCTGCTTTTATTTTAGTCTTAACTACATGTTTCTATTTTTTAAAGTGCAGATTGGCTATGTGCTGTCAAAAATGTGAAATAAAGAGCCCTTACATTTTCTCCTACCTATCCACAATCATATTCTGTTCCTGGTACCTTATTATTTTTCCATATTCAACATATATTTATATTGCTTTTCTCTAGTCATAGCTTCTGGCTGAGTCTCAATTGTTTATTTTAATGAAATCAGTGTTCATCAACAGTCATATTACTATACCTTTCCATTCCAGAATATTTTAATTCATTTACTGATTATTTGGATTATGTCAAGACAGCCAATGTAAAGGATAGTTATTATCAAATGTGTTAATTACCATGACTTTAGAAATACATAATATTATGGTGTGCCAGTAGGAACATCTAAGAATAAGTTGTAATTAGATAAAACGAGAGAATGGACAGAGGAGCTGACACAGTTCCAGAAGTTGTTGTCTTTATGTCTCCACGCTAAAATATATAAAGATATATAGAGAAAGATATTACTACTCCATATCTCAATCCTTTAATCTCTTTTTAATGTCAAAATTAATCAAGATAATGAGTACTAATATGGTAAATTAACTTGTGCAAGTATAACAGAAGCTCAACAGAAAAGTATTTAAGGGCATTTAGGGCTTGGATCCCAAATTATTCCATGCCACTCATGCATCAGTCCCCATGCATTACAAAGCTAAATTCCATACTAAAATGAGCCCACATATGACATGAGTACAGCCTCACTAAACAGAGTGTCACATGGCAGCATGCTGCTACTTTTTGACTCCACTAATTAAGTGTGTTTTTGGAGAATCATGCTAGCATTCTCTGTGGGAAGCATACTGACATTTTAAGGATAAGAGGACAGAAAAGGTCTTAAGTGAATCAAAGAAGTTATGGAAAATGTGGCTTTCACCAGAAATATGCAATGAAACATAGAGTTATTTAAAGAAGTTTTCAGATGTAAGTATTACTGTCCTGCTCCATAAAGACCTTTTTTTAAATGCTACCATGCTGTGCGGCATGAGCCGATAAGTTCAGTTCCCTGTGGGTTCAAGCAGACATCTAGGCCTAGAGCATGCCTGCAGCAAGTTGATGTACTAACAAAGAGAAAACCTATTTAGGCTGACTGTTTAAATGTCAGCCTGCTGCAAATAGTCTTCAATAAATTTTAACATCACCCTAGTAAATATAGTTCATTAGTATAGTGTATTTGATTCAAGAGTTTCAATCAATATATGTATAAGATTAGGAGATAAGACTTGTGATTTCTTATATTTTGTCATAAATACAAAGTAAGCCCTACTTTTAAGAAATGTGAATATTAAGTTGAAATTCCCAAAGAGCTGAAATATATCATTCTTTATTCCTTGTTTCTTATTACTTATTCAATAATTTATTTTAATATTTTATTTAATGTTATTATTAAATTTTATACTTAATAATTTAAAATTGAAGTAGAACAAAGAAAAAATGTATTATATTGCCAACTTGTAAGTAGAGAATTTTCTTCATCCGTTAAAATATTCTATTATCATTTGCATAAAATTTGACTTATATATGAGTGGTACAACCATTGAATGGCATAGTCTTTACTAATATATTTATACAATATTATAAATTTTACAAAGGTCCAAATCTGTGAAAAGACAGCTAGATATGATATGATTTATATTTAAACTATACAATACCATGGTTTTCCTTGCTTATCCTATATTATATCCTATATTGTAATAAATAACAAATTAAACTGTGAATTCAACAGTGGGCATCGTCAAATGGTATTGAAATACAGCCATATACACCTAAGATCTGCAAAACCATGGATTTTTATTAAATGATAATCTCACTAAAACTGTGATTCATTAGCAATTTGGCTAGGAGGATTCACAGGTGATACATATTAAGCTACATTATTCTTTCTTGGCTTTTAATCAACATGAAAAAACTGAATGACTTTTGAAAAAGCAGAGACCACTGGTGATAGATAAGAGAGTGGTTACAATAAGGTAACCACTTTCTCATTAAAGTGGAGAGCTAGAAATAAAGTAAGTCATAAGAAAATGAATCTGGCAGATATATACTAGTCATTTGAGAAATTTGGTTTAAAAAAAGGAGAAAATAAGACAATAATTAATTGGGTAAGAAAAAGAAAGAAAAAAGTTTAACAATTTAAAGGGTCTTACAATGTTTGAGGATAAAAGCTAAAAGTCAATTAAAAAAAAGAAGATTTGGAACATCATAGAGAGGGAGGAGATAAAAGTAAAAACAAAAATGTGTTGTGAATTAATAAAATTTCAGTTCATTAGTTGCTTCCTTAGCTTTTCTACAGGAAAGAGTTAAGTCCCCTAAGCTGGTAGAAACTGGCTTAGAGAAAAAGGAAAGAAAATAGTCATAGAAGCATGGGGATCTTAAAATATCAATCAACTTGTATTCCTTTCTCCCTTCTCCTGTTAGAACTAAAGCATAGAAGAGGAAGAGAAGGAGCAAGAAAGTACTGGGTGCTGACTTGCTCTATTTGATCAACTTATCTTGCTGGGGAGGCAAGAGGAGGGAACTAATATTGGGACCACCTTACTTAATTTCAATGTGAAGGCTATCCATAGTGATGCTTTCATTTGGGGTGGCTTACTTGAAGGTTTTAGCCATTCCACTGAGAATAATTGTGAGGCGATACAGCAATATGAGGAGCATAGCTGATAGGTGGAGCTCTAATCCTCACTATCATGTCATCTGCCATCTGTATATTCTTTCTGACCCTGCCTGGACAGGCTTTCTTCCTTCTTTTATGGACACATTCCTCCCACTTAGGCTTCAACCTCAGCACACTTGTAGATCATACTATCTGTACCATCATATGAAGTGAATTCTCAAACTTCATTTTCCATAATAATCACATGGAGAGCTTGTAAGTCCCACATCCAAAGATTCTGATTCTATAAATCTGGTATAGAGCTCAGAGAAGTTCTTTTTAACAAGCATATTAAGTAATTCTGATGTACATGATTTAAAAGTCACACTTGGAGAAATAGTCTTAAATGATACTGTATAGGGATGAATTTATTATATGTGTGTACATTTCTTCTAATTCTGATAGCTTTGATTTTATATTTTCTGTGTATCATAACCCAAACAACATTTTTATAGTAGTCTTGACCTAGCAGCATGTATTAGTCCATTCTCACACTGCTATAAAGAAATATCCGAGACTGAGTAATTTATAAAGGAAAGATGTTTGATTGACTCACAGTTTTTCATGGCTAGGCAGGCCTCAGGAAACTTGCAATTATGGCAGAATGGGAAGCAGGCATGTCTTACATAATAGCAGGCAAGAGAGAGGAGCATTTGTGAAGGAGGAACTGTCAGATCTCATTAGAACTCACTCACTATGACAAGAACAGCAAAAGGTAAACCACTCCTGTGATCCAATCACTTCCCAACAGGTCCCTTCCTCGACATGTGAGGATAATGAGAATGACAGTTTGAGATGAGATTTGGGTGGGGGATTGTTCAAGAGTTAAAATTAGTGCCTCCTCATTAGTGAGAATGTACCCACTACACCTTAGAAACACACTGAGTCTTTATGTGCTGGATCCAAGACCATAGCTGGAGTCATTGACATTGGAAAAAAAGGAAGCATACCTGGTCCCTTCATTACTGAAGAAAGAATAAGGAGCACAGTGTGGAATTCAAATGCTCAGTGGTGCCACAGATAATGGAGGCAGATCTTTCCAGATGTTCTTCATTTTCTCAGTGAAGTGGAACAATGAGGCCAACTGCTGAAGGTGAGATTAGTACAGAAAGGGGGAGAGTAGATTTAGAAATCAGAAGGCAAAGGAGAAACACTGTATGGAACTCAATGAGGATTCAATGAGGTTATTCCACACTACTATGCAGTAAGTTCTCTCAGTGTGAAGAATTTTTTAAATCAAGAATTCCTGAATTTTCCATGATTTTTAAAAATTCTATTATGATATTTATTGTTTTTATCAATTAAGTAAAAAATATTGAAAATATGAGTATCGACATATTACAGTTACCAAATAAGAGCTATTATTGTGTCTTGTAGTGCTGGGTGAGCAAACATGACAGAATGAGAAATTCTATTTCTATTACACTTATCTTTCCAATACACTCCTAATGGGACTAAAGAGATAACACCCACTCTGCTCCTTTTATTTGAAGACACTTTATTTAGATTGGCTTCAAAAGTATTGACCTATTTTTGGCAATTTTCAGATTTATACTAAGGTTTTAATCACTAAAATAAATTAAACTTTGATTTAAAAAAGCTGGTAAAAATGCTCAATAAAAGAAGATAAAGGTAAGAAAAGAATTATTTAACACTAGCATTATTTTCTAATAAAGATAAAATCACCTAATCAAATAATTATGGTTCTCTTTTTGTGAGTTAAAATGTTTTATTTTAAATTAAAACCTGGAAATTCCATTTCTGAAAATTAAGCAGTAACATCAGCCTTTTTTTATATGATGATGTAGCATGTGTGTTTTATTTCATTCTGTTATAGAGTAATGGAGTTTCTTCTGCTGTGTGGCTTGTAGATCCAGCTCACTACTTTATAGTTACACACACTATACTTTCATGGCTCCCAAGTAAATGCTTTACTGCAGAGTTCTGGTTCTGGTCCTGCAGAAAAATCTAAGAAAATTATATCAGATTATATGTTTTAAAACAATTTGACCAACATTTGAAAAGTTATTCCAGATAATATTACTATTTTGAAATTGCTCTTATTTCCTTTGATTAGTAGGTTAAAATCCCTGAGGACTTTTATTCATTTTTTAAGCAATAAATCTTACTTTCCATGAATGGAACTAAAATTTTCTGCCATTATAAACTCTTGACACAAGCTTTTTTTCGTAGATGCTATTTAAAATCTTCAATTACCAATTTACTACCAACAAAATTGGTCAGATTGGCTAAACAGGTACAGAAGAACTGACACCCATCTGACTCTTAAAGGAGTCTCTAATCTGCCTGAGGCAGGATTGCTACCTCGAAAGTCAACTCAGGGAACTACTGGACTGAAAAAGATGGTGCCTCTAGTGGGGGCAGTATTAGTCATAGTGTAGTGACTAATGACACACCCTGAAACCTGACCACTCCATGAAACAGGCACGCAAGCTCCTGCTAACACAGCTCTCTTCTTTGAGAACTTCTCTGGATCTTGCCACCCACTCTGTTTCTTCAACTTCTCAGTGTTTTCATTGCCCTCCTCCCATTTAGATGGACAGGGCCCTCATCCGACCCCACCATGCCTGCATGGGCCCCTTCCAGCCCTCCCTCTACTGCCAAGACTGAGTTCCCTTCCTTTCCAACATTGTAAAGGCAGACATTATGTAGCAGTTTCTACTAAATCTAGAAAATGAGGCAGGATATTGTTGCTGAACTTTTGCAGTAGTGTACCTGGAGCTCTCAAATTGCATGTACTACTTTCCACTTTGTATGGAAGATACTTATGTACCTGTCATCCTTCTCACTATTGAGTAGGATACCTGCCTCCCTTGATGTAGTGTGAGCTGTTTATAGGTAGGGACCACTTTTAATCTTCTTTTCATGCCTAAATCCCTGATATGCTTTCCATTATATTTACTGAAATAAGAGCACCAAGGAAATACTATTCTTTCAATTCTCATTTCTATTATGACAACGGCTTCCTTTTTTTTTACCTTTTTAGATCACGTAATTGATATCTCATTTTGTTTTGCTATAAAATGGGGAAAAAGTTACTCTTCCTTAAAAAACACACATTTCTGTATGATGCTTTATCAAAATCTTATATAAGCACAACCAATAATTTCTGACAATTAATAAATTAAAGGTTAAAAATAAGAACCCCAAATTGCACACTTAATTTTAGTTCTAGTTCATTAATAATGGCTGATACTTAATCCTTATACTCAGCTTCTCTAGTTAATTCTCTAATTAATTATAATTAGTATTGTTATTATATTATAAAGAAATGTTTCCAAAGTCTATTGTTAACCATAATAAACTTTTTCTATTATTCTATTAATTTTCTTATTGTACAAAATTTTATTTATAGGCAAGGGAAAAGTAAACTTAAGCTTATCTTATCTAAACTTTCGGCAACTGCTGAATTGTTTAAGTTTGCAATAACTAGAACCTTCTAGATTGTTTGTTACTATTATCAAAATGAAGTTACATTGTCTTATAACTTCATATAAATCAAAATTGTTTTAAAACAATTTGACTAATATTTGACATGTTGTAACAGATAATATTACCATATTTCAAATTATTCTGATTTCCTTTGAATACTAGGTTACAATCTCTGAGGATTATTACTCATTTTTTAGGCTATACATTTTTCTTCTTATAAAGTGAACCAAATTTTGGGGTCATTATAAATTACTGGACACTTGAACACAAGCATTTTCTCACTGATGCTATAATATCTTCAAAAACCAATTTTTACCCACAATAAAGCAGGTGATATTGTCACAAAAACACATTTTTCTGCACTGGATGCATCTACATGATTTTCTTTTAGAATTCTGAAGCTGTCCCTCAAATTTGACAGCATAACTCATGGGAACTTCATAAGTATAATACCAAGGGGAACACAAAGTGACTTATTTTAACAGAAATGTCCAAATATATCTGCAGTATGTGTGTGAGGCATTTTAGAAGGTACCCTATTGTGCTGTATAATATTGGTGGCACAGTGCCATGCTCTCATAGACCTAAAAGGCTTGAGCAATGCAGTTTCTATATCATATTATAAGACTCTCCAAAATTGCTTCAGTGACTCTCAAACAATTTCAGAATTCCCTCTTTAACTTTTATTAAACTTAAAATAGTACAAACATCTCACTGACTCAAAATATGGTGAAAAATTGTGCATTTGTTAGAAAGCTACAGTCTCCTAAAGAAAGTGGAATCTGAACTGCTTCTCCATTTTAGTGTTTATATGGCTTCAGAAATTGTCTCTTTTCATCTATTATTAACCAAAAGGTTTTGACCTTTCTTTATTTTGTAATTTTTTCATAACCAACTGCCTTAAATCCTGAAAAAATATGCTCTTGCCCTCCATGACTTAGGAAAGCTCTAAAAACAAATAAACAAATTAGCCTGTATAAAAATGGCTCCTTATTTATTAAAAAGTCTTACAAATTTGAATTTTCTTTCAGTCTTCTTTAAGCATTTGGTTTGCTCCATGGCAAAATTCAGATGATTAGCACTCCTCCATGTATCTTAATGGCTTCTCTTTTGCCCTCATTTCTCTCTAATATGATTTATCACTGAAAAAGTCATGTATGTCAACATTCAGATACTTGAGCTGAAGATAAGGTGCAGAGTGGGTTATTAAAAAAAAAAAACTCTTAAATCTTTAAAACATTATTTTCACTTTTGTTTCTCCATCTAACATCTTATCATCGGCACTTTTTCTTAAACCTTTAGTTTTGACATTTGATGACAAGCAATGTTCTTTGTGTGACCTTGTGGGCAGAAGGGGCCAGTTCTGCCTGTGGATGATTGGCACTCCTTCACAGCACGACTGTGGGCCTGGAGTCCAAGACCCAGCTTTCTTACTGATCCACCCCCCAGAGTTGGCATGGTTGAAAATCAGGATAGTGTGGAGAGTTTTCTGGGAAGCTATTTTTTTTTTAATTTGAAAAAGAGTTTTTATTCTAAAATTATGTCTTTCCTACTTTTCTAGAATTGAAGTGTTTCCTTTTATAAAATATGCAGATTTAGATGGTGGTTATAAGTTTTGTACATTTTTTTTTTGTCATCCTGACTTGTTAAAATAAAGACTTGCAAATCCAAGTGGGTGCCTCCATTTTTGTTGTTGCTGTTGATTCAAAGACCGTGGAGCCCTTGAGTCCAAAGTCACACTGAGATCTCACTCCAGTTAGGATATTCAGTCTTCAGATTTAAACAGCCTATCTTATTCTTTCCATGAGAAGCTAGAGATATCATAAAAGAGATTTCTACTTCTGGGAACTGTAAATATCACAGCAAATACGGACACAAACAACTGTCTTGCACTCATTGTATTAATATTTACTGAGTACCTACTATGTACTAAGCATTGGGGGTATACGTGGGGTGTTTTTTAATCTTTTAAATTTACTTTTTCACATGGATGTCTCAGGGAAGAGCTCATTGAGAAGTTACCATTTGAGTGCTACATGAAAGAGATGAAGGGAACATACGGTTTTATAGGGAAAAGCATTTGAGATAGAGGGAACAGTATGTGCAACGTCCTAAGGAGAGAGTATACCTTCTCTGACTGAGGCATGGCAATGAAACCAGTTGGACCAGAACAGAGTGAGCAAGCAGCGAAGGAGAGGAAAAGGGGGTCCAAGAAGTAGAGGAAGAATGACATTGTAAGGACTCTTTTACCTTGAAGGAAATGGAAAGCTATTGAAGATTTTAAGTAGAGGTGTACCAGGATATGACTTTAAATTGAACAGGATTAGTGTGACTGCTGTGATAAGGACAGGCTGAGAAGGATCTGGAGCCAAAGCAAGAAAAGATCTTAAGAAACTATTGCAGTAACTGAGGTGAGAAATGATGGGACTTGTACCAGGACAGTAGCAGCGAAACTATTTAGAAGTTTCCATGTATAATTTGAAGGTAGACCCAAAGGGGTTTACTGACAAGATTAGATGGTACTTTCCTTTCACACATTGATACTGACTGACCCACTTTTCACATTGCTGGACCACCTGATACTTTGTCAGTTTACTTAAGCAGATCATGAGACAATCATATCATGAATCTTAGCCCACACCCTCTTAATCTTTTTTGAAAAGTGTAGCTGCCACTGATTTTAAAGGAGAAATGAAATAGTGAAAGCAATAAGATACAATAAATATATATCTTTCCCTGAAACACAGGAAAGTGGAGTTTCAGGTCTGCTGAGGCTGGGATCAACCAATTGTTGAAGGACTTAAGAATTCTTACTGCAGATCTGTTCCTAGAGGAATATGATGCTAAGAGAAAAAGAACCAAACTTTTGAATGACCTGTAAGTGTCCTGTTAAAGGATTTATTTTAACAGACACTGAGAAATTTATTTTACTCTTTTTTCCTTTGTTCTATTCTGTAAATGGCTCAAATCCTCTTGACGACTGTTGACTTTCTCTTAACTTTTCCCTGTCCAAAATTCCCCAAGGACATGAACAATGTCCTCAGAGCCATGAAAGCAGTTTTATTTTGGGGTTTTTTTTGTTTGTTTGTTTTTAAGATCCTAGCTCTTCCAAGCCCTCTGCCTTGGGCAAACCACTCTGGCTCATGCTTTGTGTTCACATCAGGAGTTTGATTAAATTGTCACTATGATTCCTCCCAGCTGAAAAATGCTTTGATTCAACATAGATTAGAATTGGCAGTGGAATTTGTTTTCCTAATAGGGTCACTTGATCTTCAAATCTACTACTTTATGTTATTTTATAAAGGATACTATTGGGTTTATTTGTTAACAGTTTTAAATTGGTTTGAAACATAATATGCAATAAATAATAACATTCAATATATAACTTATCAGAGCCTATCTTTGAAGACTTCATATACCTAAAAATTAATCTGGCTTTTCAGGAATAAAGTCCAATGGATACATTCTGTCAACCCAACTGTGTCACCTGTTTCAGTCTTCCAAAACCAGGAAAGCCTTGATTGCTCTCCATGGGAATTTCAGTGCAATCCCAATAATCTTGGTTTCAACATCTTGCAAACACTGGAGATCTAGAGTCCTTTGCTCTCAAACACTAGATTCCAGTTCCTGGTCCTCAGCTCTAGCTACCTTAAAGAATTTCTAGTAGTGTCATAGGTTTCTGAAATAAAATAGAAGTGCTGGGACAATCACATGTGACTCCTCAGAAGTGTAGATATTGACCTTTGGCCAGATAAGAATGAAAAGAATAATACAAGAGACTCAAGAACTTCCTGGATACTTACGACCTCTTCATGGATAATATCTCTGGACTTTATGTGACCTCTTCCATTGGTCATTTTTTTTCTGTCAATACTTTTTGCCAGTTCTCAATTAACAATGCAAAGGAGGAATTTCAAGATTATGAACTGCTTGATGGCAGTGTCTTATTTATCTCTCTTCTCCTCTAAGACATAGCATGGTAACTAGCTCCTGCATCTTGGTTTACCTACATAGTCCTGGTTTGTACCTGATATCCTAGTATAATATTAACAGTGCTCAATGCCCCCTTTCACTCTTGAAAGTGTGTCAGTGTCTATGATAAATCGTACAGTCACCCTACTTACAATAAGCAATCAAAGTTAAACATTGTTGAGCGAAAAATTTAATGAAATGGATATAACTTCCCCTTCCAATTTCTATAAAGTGACCAACCCAATATGAGTGAATTTGTGACAGAAATCACCTTCAGCCATACTTGAAAGGATTTCAGATTATTCTGCGGACAAATAGTCTATTATTAAATATGCCAAATGGTTTTCTCTTCTACTCCACTCTGACCTCATCATGTTTCAAGAACCTCTTCAAATGGAATATTAAGACATAGTAAATTATAAATTCTAGTGAGAGCTATGTTTTACAGCTGTATAATCCAGACCCTAAATGCCCTTGCAGGGAATACAATGAAAATTAATGAACTGCCGAGCAATTGTAAAACAGGACCTTTGCATTAAGAACAAACTATTCAGTAACAGCTTTTTAATAAGGTAACTATCCATCCACAGCATAATGTAGTCTTTGTACATTTTTAGGACTTCCGTCACTGGGAAAATATGTTAAGAATTTAGATATTTCTCCAAAGATCCTAAAAGTTTCAAGTAATGGTTCCTTTATCTAGAATTTTTTAATTACTATCATTAGTGCTATCCAGACTTTATTACTGCTGCTGCTGCTACCATTACTACTACTACTACTGCTATTACTATTGCACACACACCAAAAAAACACACTTATTATTCTGTGCAGCTAGATAGAGAAAACTGTGTTTCTCTATGCAGTCTTCTGCAGCTTATAGAAGACAGTAAACAGGAGCAGTATGGTACAGCAGGAATGTAGGTGATTATGTAGTACTGCTTAGGCGTGTGTTCAGACTCTGCTTAGTAGCTGTGTGACCTTGGTCAATATTCTGGTAATCTATTGCTGTATAAAAGTTTACCTCCACATTTAGTGACTTTAAACAATGACCATCATTTTATTATTACCTCCTATCGTTTTGGAGGTGAGTGGGATGAGCTAGTTGATTCTCACTCAGGTGTGTCTCATGAAATTTCAGTCAGATGGTCACTGGGGTTGATCTCAAAGACTCTCTCATTCATGTGTCTCCTGGTTGGTAATGGCTGTCAGGTGGAACTTCATCTGGGGTTATCAGTTGTTAACACCTACATGTATTATTTGCTGTGACTGCTTGGCCTTCCTTACATCATGGTATTTGTTTCCAAAAGCAATCACCCATAGAGGACCAGGCAGAATCTGTTGGCCATTATGATCTAGCCTTGGAATTCACATAGCATCACTTCCTCAGCAGACTGAAGTCAAGGAGAGGGAACCTTGACCCCTACAATTCAGTGGGAGGAGAATCAATGTTACATGGTAAGAAGAGCATGTAGGAAGATAGCTTTTGTTGTAACCATCTTAGAAAACACAATGTGCCCCTAGATTTGCTAATCCTGTTTCTTCATCTGAAAAAAGTATGGAAAAAAATACTTATTCCATAGCATTGTTTTGGGGAAATATGAAGTATGAAGGAAGTCCTTAAAAGAGTAGAGAATAAACGCTCGGTAAATATTTAATATGGTTCATGTAGTTTCTTCTTAAAGAAACAGAAGTTTTTATTTGTCAAAGCAAAGAAGAAAAATACTTGATCATTAAATATTCATGGTTTGTTTATCTACACAGTTAATAATAAAAAAATATTCTTGCCTAACAATATTTAAGTATTTTGGAAATCTGCATATACCATTTCTTTTGGTATGTATAATATTTCTTTGTCAGTAATTTTAAAAATTAGAAAACTAGTATTTGGAATTTGGAAAGTAAAATTTATTTTCAAATTCTGGATTATTTAAATTTCTATTGAGGGGGCTGATCCAAGATGGCCGAATATGAACAGCTCTGGAGTGCAGTTCCCAGCGAGAACAATGCAGAGGGTGAGTGAACACAACATTACCAAAAGAGTTATTACTGCCCAGACGCCAGGAGATTCCCAGGCTGAAAAGCACCATGAGTTCCAGCATGGCTGTTTCAGCCGGTGCTTTGGGTCTCCACACAAAAACTCACAGAAATCTGGGTGGCCATTTGAACTGGTGCCTGGAACGCTTGGGAGACAGAGCCATCCATTCAACTGAAAAAAAGCAGCCTGAAACAGGGAGCCAGGTGATCTGGCTCAGTGGGTCCCACCCCCATGAAGACCAGCAATCTAAAATGCTCTGGATTGAGAGTTTCAAAGCAAGCACAGCTGGACTCAGGACAGTACAGCTCTGTTGGAGGAAGGGCATCCACTGTTACCGAGGCAGTCCACCATTACTGAGGCAGACTGTCATTACCCAGGCAGTTCTAACTATACCTCTGTAAACAAAACTGCAAGGAAGTTCACACAGCAGCTGGGCAGAGCCCACAGCAGCTCAGCAACACTCTGCCAGCAGACTGTGACTAGGCTACCACCTAACTGGGCTGGGCATCTCTGAAAAAAGGCAGCCGCATGTCAGGAACTAATAAATAAAGCCCCACCTTTCCAGGACAGAGCACCTGAGTAAAAAGGCAGTTTTGAGTTCTGCTGCAGCAGACTTAAACATACCTGCCCAGCAGCTCTGAAGAGAACAATGGAGCTCACAGCTCAGCACGTGAGCTCCTATAAGGGACAGACTGTCTCCTCAAGCAGCTTCCTGACCCCCATATATCCAAAGAGTCAACTCAAAAAGGAGAGCTCAGGCTGACATCTGGCAGGTATCCTTCTGGGACAAAGATAACAGAAGAAACTGGCAGCAACCCTTACTGTTCTGCAGCCACAGCAGGTGATTCCAAGGCAAGCAGGGTCTGGAGTGGCTCTCTAGCAGTCCTACACCAAAGGGGCCTGTTAGAAGGAAAACTGAAAAACAGAAAGAAGTAACTTCATCATCAACAAAAAGGATGTCCACACAGAGACCCCATCCAAAAGTCACCAACTACAAAGACCACAGTTAGATAAATCCACAAAGATGGGAAGAAAACAGTACAAAAAGGATGAAACACCCAAAACCAGAATGCTTCTTCTCCTCCAAGGGATTACAACTCATCACCAGCAAAGGAACAAAGCTGGATGGAGAATAAATCTGATGAATTGACAGAAACAGGCTTCAGAAGGTGGGTAATAACAAACTTCTCTGAGCTAAAAGAACATGTTCTAATCCAATGCAAAGAAACTAAGAAATTTGAAAAAAGGTTTGACAAAATGCTAATGAGAATAAACAACTTAGAGAAGAATATAAATGACTTAATAAATCTGAAAAACGCAAGAACTTTGTGAAGCATACACAAGTTTCAATAGCCAAATCGAACAAGCAGAAGAAAGGATATCAGAGGTTGAAGATCAACTCAATGAAATAAAATGAGAAGGCAATATTAGAGAAAAAAGAGTGAAAAGAAATGAAAAAAGCCTCCAAGAAATATGGGATTATGTGAAAAGACCTTATCTACTTTTGATAGGTGTACCTGAATATGATGCAGAGCAAGGATCCAAGCTGGAAAACACTCATCAGGATATTATCCAGTAGAACTTCCCCAACCTAGCAAGGCAGGCCAATATTCAAGTCCAGGAAATACAGAGAACACCACAAAGATATTCCTCAAGAAGAGCAACCCCAAGGCACATAATTGTTAGATTCACCAGGGTTAAAATGAAGGAAAAAATGCTAAGGGCAGCCACAGAGGAAGGTCGGGTTAACCACAAAAGGAAGCCCATCAGACTCACAGCGGATCTCTCAGCAGAAACCCTACAAGCCAGAAGAGAGTGGGGGCCAATATTCAACATCCTTAAAGAAAAGAACTTTTTATCTACAATTTTATATCCAGCCAAACTAAGCTTCATAAGCAAAGGAGAAATAAAATCCTTTATGAACAAGCAATTGCTCAGAGATTTCATCACCACCAGGTCTGCCTTACAAGAGCTCCTGAAAGAAGCACTAAACATAGAAAGGAACAACTAGTAGCAGCCACTACTAAAATGTACCAAATGGTAAAAAGCATCAACACAATGAAGAAACTGCATCAACTAATGGGTAAAACAACCAGCTAGCATCAAAATGGCAGGATCAAATTCACACATAAAAATATTAACTTTAAATGTAAATGGGCTAAATGCCCCAATTAAAAGACGCAGACTGGCAAATTGGATAAAAAGGCAAAAACCATCAGTGTGCTGTATCCAGGAAACCCATCTCACATGCAAGGACACACACATAGGCTCAAAATAAAGGGATGGAGGAAGATTTAACAAGCAAATGGAGAGAAAAAATAAGCAGGAGTTGCAATCCTAGTCTCTAATAAAATAGACTTTAAAGCAACAAAGATCAAAAGAGACAAAGAAGGACACTACATAATGGTAAAAGGATCAATGCAACAAGAAGAGCTAATGATCCTAAATATATATGCACCCAATACAGGGGCACCAAGATACATAAAGCAAGTTCTTAATGACCAACAAAGAGACTTAGACTCCCACACAATAATAGTGGGAGACTTGAACACTCCACTATCTATATTAGACAGATCAATGAGACAGAACATTAACAAGGATATCCAGGACTTGAACTCAAATCTGGACCAAGCAAACCTAATAGACATCTACAGAACTCTCCACCCCAAATCCACAGAATATACATTCTTCTCAGCACCACGTCACACCTACTCTAAAATTGACCACATAACTAGAAGGAAATCACTCCTCAGCAAATGCAAAAGAACAGAAATCATAACAGTCTCTCAGACCACAGTGCAATCAAAATAGAACTCAGGATTAAGAAACTCAGAACAGCACAACTTCATGGAAACTAAACAACTGGCTCTTGAATGTTGACTGGATAAACAATGAAATGAAGGCAGAAATAAAGATGTTCTTCAAAACCAACCAGAACAAACACATAACGTACCTAGAATCTCTGGAGCACATTTAAAGCAGTGTCTACAGGAAAATATATAGCAATAAATGCCCACATTAGAAGTAGGGAAAGATCTAAAATTGACACCCTATCATCAAAATTGAAAGAGCTAGAGTAGCAAGATCAATAAAAAACTCAAAAGCTAGCAGAATACAAGAAATAATTAAGATCAGAGCAGAACTGAAGAAGATAGAGACACAAAAAACCCTTCAAAAGTCAATAAATCCAGGAGCTGGTTTTTTGAAAAGATCAACAAAATAGACAGACCACTAGCCAGATTAATAAAAAAGAAAAGAGAGAAGAATCAAATAGATGCAATAAAAAGATAAAAGGGATATCACCACCGATTCCACAGAAATACAAACTACCATCAGAGGTTACTACAAACAACTCTATACACACAAACCAGTAAACCTGGAAGAAATGGATGAATTCCTGGACACTTGCACCCTCCCAAGCCTAAATCAAGAAAAAGTCGAAACCCCGAATAGACCAATAACAAGGGCTGAAGTTTAGGCTGTAATCAATAGCCTACCAACCAAAAAAAGCCCAGGTCCAGATG